>VURO01049545.1:7354-18388 GCA_015108175.1 Pelvicachromis taeniatus | reverse complement strand
AATGGAATAACAGAATTTATTCTTTTATTTAACAGCTACTGTGTGGTAATTGCCAAATTTGGAGTAGTAGTAGTAGTAGTAGTAGTAGTAGTAGTAGTAGTAGTAGTAGTAGTAGTAGTAATAGTAAATTCATCTTTTTTCTGAGCTTTGGATTGAACACTCAGGGACACCCAACAGTAAACAAGTTTTGTCCGTGGTAGAACTTACACTTATCATATTTTCACTTTACGATTTCTGTGCATAGAGTAATTTGAAGTAATAATACTGTACAGAAAATCTGAAAAAATAGGGCTATAAGTATCAGTCAATTCTAAAAATCACCTATGTCATTGTTTATTTTGTGTAGCCTTTTTTTTTTTTTTTTTTGGCAAACAAAATCAAACTACAAGTGCAAAGGGGTGACACCTAGGTTTGTAATCATAGCTGTACAATAGAATACAAAAATAAGAGTTATTTTGACCCCCCCAGTCTAACCATGCACAGTATAAGACACTCAGTCTAAATTACCTGACTAGATTACATTAGATTAGATTAGATTAGATTAGATTAGATAAAACTTTATTTATCCCGAGGGAAATTCTTTGATAGAATGTATTTTCCTGTTGTTTTACTTTTCCTTCTTTATAAAACCATTTGATAAACAGAAATGTCAGCGGCATGAGTAAAAAACTCTAACATAGAGGTTAACTGGATTCATCCTGATTAACGTATTGAGTTTGCAATGATGTAGCATCAGTAAATTTGGTTACATGCGTTTTCAATCTTTTGGTGACATGGTTTCCATGGTGACCCCCAGTTTTAACTGGTTTTAACGTAATTAATTTTTAACTGTAAGAAACTGGAATAACTGGATTCCTAAGGAGCACAACATGTCTGCTGAAGCGATAGCAAAGATTGTGGGCTACCTGTGTCAAGATGCCTTAATTCATCCTATAAATGTACCTTTTGACAAAATGTAAATGTTGTACTTGAAAGAAAATGGGCAGTTGTGGTATATTTATATGTGTAGTTTGTTAAATGGGGATAACATTCTTCTTTTTCTCACTTGGGGCAACTGCTGTGAGTCATAATTTGTTGTGGATGATTACATAAAATTTACAGGAAAACCTTTTTCCCCCCAGAATCTTTGTCAACAGAAGCTTGGCAATGGAGAAGATTAAGTGCTTTGGCTTTGATATGGATTACACTTTAGCAGGTAAGCTAAATACACAATCGCACAATCGGTTACAATCAGTGATAATCAGATCAGAGTTTGGATAATCAATTAACTAATGAAGTCAGTGATTGGAGGGAAAATTACATATTTATCATTTGAAAAAGAGATTTCGCAGTACTATGCAGTCCTATTATAACCAAGGATACACTAAGTGGTTCCTGGACTTAAGACTGTAAATAGCAGCCAGGTGCTAATCAGATACAGTTGATTAACTGATTATCAGCAAGTGGGACCACCTGTGTAAAAGCAGAAGTTTTGGAATTTTCTGGATTGGACGATTGAGATGTGATATCACGATGACAGTTTTCCCTGGAGAGGACTTCACAAATTTACCCCAAGCTCAGACTGTGCAAAGAAAAATTTTAAAAACAAATCAAAGAAAAAACACTCAAAACACCCAAACAAACAGAAAATCAACGCAAGACTTCTGGAACAATGACATTTGAATTGATGACACCAAAGTGGAGCTCTTTGACTATAATGCACAGTGCCATCTTTGAAGAACAAGCACGGCATATCGGCACATATCAGAGCAGTAGTAGAGAGGTGACCTGGTCACCATGCAGTCACTGAGTTGACCATGTACTATTCTGTATACCTGAGTCAAACGTGATGCTATCTGTTAGACAGCTGAAGCTTGGTTGAAACTGGGTCATGCAAGAGGACAATGATCCCAAGCATACCAGTAACTCTACAACAGAATGGCTAAAAAAGAAAAGACCCAATGACACAGTCAAAGTCACAGTCAGATTCTAATTATTTTTATGATTTGTATCTTTTTTTTTTTTTTTTACTTGTATGTCTTTGGGCTTGCTAAGTTCTGACTTTGCCAGTTTTTGAGAGACATTTATTTAATAGGGTCCAAAAGTGTTTTAGATTTAATAAACAATTGATCTATTTATTGATATTAATTACTCACCACTTTTTAGGGTTTTGGTATACAGGCCAAGTTGGCTGGAGTGCTGTATAGCACTTTCTCAGTTTACGTGGCTCATCTGTGCTGTCACCAATAGTACAGTCTTGTCAAAATGACCATTCCTATCTTGATAAATGTTATGTAATGAATCTATAAAAGTGTCTTGGAGTGGCATTGATTTAAAGGGAAACCAACTTTGTGGTTGTCACGTTAAATTTAGATTTTAGGAGTGTATTTTATTTATATACCTTTAAAAGCTGAAAAAAATCCCTAGCTGTTAAATGTGCTGTGACCTCATGTTTGGTGTAGATGTTGAAGTCTACAGTATCCCTTTCTTTTCAGCTCTATATTTGGGTACCCTACCATTGCCCCTGAACCACAGCTTGTTGTCCACAAAGTATTATTTAGGTCAATGATAGTGATACACTGAGCATGCCATAACACTAGGATAATGAAATGTTAAGCCAGCAGTAACTCTCTGTAACACAGAGTTAATTGCATATGTTCTTTTTCCTAGTGGCTAGCAACCGGGCCAAAAATATCCTGATTTTTCATGCCACTTTGTTCTGTGACTCAGCTCCAGTTTTCGGTCTCTACACATCTAAAAATAAATCTTCCCTGACTTTGAAAAGCAGGTCACGTTTGTTTGTTGAGTTCAGCAATGACGGCTCCCCCGAGAACAAGAGTCACTTGTAGTTCTTCTGTGACTCTAGACCCCTATCACCATTCAGGGTAAAAGAGATTTTGCAGATGCTCAGCTGTTGACATGACTCTCTTTATGGGAGCTCATAACCAAGTGTTAATGTTTGCTGGAAGGGTAGCTATCGTGTATCTTTGGAGAGTGTTCATCAGATTGACTGTTGCTTAATCACACGTAACGCAATGTGATGGAAGGCGGTTCAGATGTGCAACACGCCATTAATATACATTTCAAATATTACTTGCTTTTTGCGTGCAATGTTTATGATGAAAAAAGACAAGGAAGAAAGATTGTGATTATAAAAATAGAGATTTCAAGCAGAAACATTTTTTTTTTTTTTTTATCGCTATGTAAAATCTCTTAACTGCCAGGAAATGTCAGTAATCTTAATAAGGAAAACACAGATTAAAGTTTAGAAAGTATGACAGAAATAAACATCAGTTGCTATATCAGTCATCCCCTCTGTCCACTGCTGCTGATGTGAAGTTGATTCCTACAGTACTGCTCCTACAGAGATGGAGTGGCTCCTGTCTCAGCTTGTAGATAAGCTGTAAGATTTGAAGACATTTGCTATTTTAAGCCAGCAGTTCTTAAACATGTACAATTTGCTTAACAAGCGTGAGAACATATTGGGAGTGGATGGAAGCAGTTGTCAACATGATTAAAGAGTTTTTTACTGGGTTCACTGCTGCCATTGTGGCATGTCTGTTGTGTGCCGAGGGTTTTCAGACAAATGAGGAAAGACTGAAACTCAAAGAAACCATGAGCAGGTTTTTTGTTTTTTTTTAATCATTCTTTTTGCAATCATTAGGCATTTTGAAAAAAATAGTGTTATTTGGGGAAAACCCTTAAGTTAATTGAATGTATGCAGAACCTAATTTAATGATTTTGCTTATCTTCAGAAATTGTGTGAGGTATTGGGTGAATTTTAAATACAGCCCCTGTCAACTGTTATCAGGTATCTTATTGTAGTTTAGCATATATCAGACTGTGCAAAGACTACTATTGTATGTTCAGTATATATTGCAATTCTGAATAGTGAATTTAAGCTGAAGATAACTGTCAAGTTATAAAAAGAAAAGCATTAAAAAGTTACCTTTTTCTTTACTTTGGTGACCGATTGTGACTGAAGATGGGACTGACCCTGGTTTCAGACGTCAAAGTATTTTATATAATTTTAAATAGTATTAAAAAAGAAGCAACTATAATCCATTCATAAAGGTTGCTGACTGCTCAAATTTCACTGTGTCAGCAACAGGGGAATTCCCTTTTAATTCAGCTGTTGAGAAATTACGATTGGTTCTTGAAGACCTCAACATTACCCGTTACCAGCTGTGCTCTTGTTACTTTGCTCAACACGAGGATAAGCAGAGGTGAAAAGTTTGTTCTATTCTAAAGCTTTAGTGCAAACAAATTGCAACTCTCATGTATTTTGTAAGACTTTGTAAACTGAATTAGCATTGGTTGAGACAACATTGCTTCATCAGTTCTCCTGCTCCTAAAGGGAACACATACCACCCTGCAGAAAGTTGCTCAAACACAGTTTTAGGCCCAGATCGCATTAAGAGATACGAGCAGGTTTGACCTAGTTTTCTCACAGACTTTTGGCTGGAATGTGGGCCCCTGAGGCAATGTTTAAGCTTTCTAATTGTTCCCACAATCTGCTTCATTGTGTTGTAAATTTATGACAAAGGCCTACATTTCCACTTTATTCTCTGCAAATATTAAGACGCAAGTTAAATTATTGCTGTGTGACGTGGTTCAGATATAGTGTGTGGTACAAGGAGGCTCAATCTGATTTGGAGTTAAGGGTCTATCAGGAGAAGGGCTTACTGCTGGTTGTTTATCTTGTATGCAAGAGGTCTACGTTACATGTAGGCCTGTGGTGGCCTGGCCTATAAACTCTAGAGACACACGTTGCTGCTCAGCAATTGGAGCAGTGGGAGTGTAATTATTTGGCAACAGTCCCATTGGGGATAAAAGGAAAACAGATCTCCGAAGTTCCCACCACAGGGGGGGAGAGTCAAGGACACAGCAAACAACAATAACCCAACTTCCTGTTGACAAAAAATGCAGTAAACGTGAGCATCTCAGATTTCTCTTTTACTAAAATATGCAGCTTTATGCTGCATTACATAGTCTTGGGTGTGGCTTTCATGAAATACAGTTCTACAATAGTCTGTTACAACAGTTCACAGTTTGAAGATTTGATGAAAAGGGTTTTTAACATGAAAGACCTAACCGTGTCTCATTCCAAACATCACTCTGGGTGGTGCACTTTTATTAAAAAGTAACATTATGGGAAAAAAATATTTTAAGCCAATCCCTGAGGAACTTTAGTGGCTTTTGACCTAATAATAACTTTATCTAGTATGGAGGCTTAGCTGTCCCATAGGTTATAAAATAGTTCAGAATAATTATTATATATCAAACCATCTTGCTGATTTTGTTTTCCAGCCTGACATACTTTGTTATAAGATTTGATATGTTCTGTTTTATGTGAGGGATGTACTAATTTCCGAAAGACAACATGTAAAGAGAGCCTCCCAGTGACCTCAAGCGGAGAGGGTGACATAAGGAAAACAGGTTTTAAAATAGGCGTCTTTATAGCACCTCAGAGCTTCAT
This sequence comes from Pelvicachromis taeniatus, assembly GCA_015108175.1. Classification (NCBI taxonomy): domain Eukaryota; kingdom Metazoa; phylum Chordata; class Actinopteri; order Cichliformes; family Cichlidae; genus Pelvicachromis; species Pelvicachromis taeniatus. The sequence continues at coordinate 12,930 of VURO01049545.1, read as the reverse complement.
GAGGAATATTACATGTAGGCAAAGAGGAGGGGGAAAGGCAGTTATATTGGTGTATGCTACTGCTCTGGGCAGAGGGCCCAAACCCTGTTTACTGGGAGAACACAGCAGGGGATGAACTGCAAGAGATTACGTGATTATAATGCAGAAACTGCCTCATGCAGTTACATCATATGATTGTTGGGGTTTTCTTTGTTTTCTTTGTATCATTGTAGGGTCTTTACCTTACAATATAAAGCACCTTGAGGCAATTATTGTTGTGATTTGGCACTGTATGAATAAAATCGAACTGAATTGGATTCATGCTTATAGAGTAAAGGTGCCAACAAAAGAACAGAGCTTTACTGAACCCAGGCTTTTCCTGTACTTCTCTGTATACTTATTATCCCTGTGTATAACCCAGAACTTGTGTATGCACACACTTTTTCCAGAGTAGGACACAGATGTTTGCTTGCTTGACCTACAGTGCTGTTCCCTCCAACTAACTCTTCTCCAAGTATCAGCCAATGTTTCTTACCCTTAAGGGGCCTTCCACCACCCCACTGGGGGTATAGAAAGCAGGCAATAACACCAGTGCATTCTCTGTTTCATATTTATAACATCTGACATCTTCTTTTCCCCCTGTCAGAAAGCATTTTAATCCTCTGCCAGTCTTTTTTTAGCCTTGCATCACTGTATGTTTTAATTTCCAGGGCCCACTCCTGTCTCGCTTTTTGTTTAGCCTGGGGTAAATATCTACCACTGGCAGTGACGGGTTAGGGGCTCGTCAGCCTCAGTTGGGCTCATTAAAGCCACAGCTGAACATCAAGTGATTTTTCATTTGCCCGCCTGATCCTCTTTCTTTGTGGATTTGCGTGCAGAACATCCTGGTCCATGTTGGTAGCCAGGACTGAGAAGGGCAGTGGGTGTGAGGGGATGTTCCAGTAGAGTGAAAACATGTTGTTGACAAAATACAGAGACAAGATGATCTCAAATGGATAAGGTGGCCTTTGAAAACTCAAACGTATTTGTTGTGTAACTTGAGTGAGTGCAACAAAAATGCATATCACCTGATTAACCATTGTTTGCTGTGAAATCACCCCACAGGCGAGGCTTCTGGGGTTTATAAATACAACATTGTATAAACTTAAGTCAAGTTTTCATAGATAGATACCATTTCAGTACAGGATCACTGTCAGTATTAAAGTAGTTATCTTACAAAAGATGGCAGTAACTCTCTACAAATTCAAGTAAACAGGGGAAAAATGTCTTTAAACATCTGTTTAAAAATCTGCCATATTGATAACCATTCATTAGTTTGATTCTATATGTATTTATTTTTTGTTTTTAAAGTGTCTACAGGACACTTTTTTGGGCAGCTGGCATTATTTACAAAACTAATGTGTACGTGTTTCCTTTGTAGTGTATAAGTCACCCGAATATGAATCATTAGGCTTTGAGCTGACAGTGGAGCGGCTGGTGTCCATCGGTTATCCTCAGGAGCTCCTGAGCTTCGTCTATGACCCATCATTTCCCACCAGGTGAGCCCAATCACGTCTCTCTGCGCAGACATCATGAAGCTGATCATGGCCATCAGGCTATTGAGCAACCTCTGTTTCTGCTGCCTAATCTCTAAACTTTGTAGTCCAGTTAACCTTTTAGCTGGGATATCTACCTGAGCCAAGTAATAGTATGAAAAACCCCATCACCTGGGCAAAGTTCAGTGTCACTGTATTTATTTTGTAGTAAAAAGATAACAAGTGACAGTTGCCAAGGGATATGATTGTTAGAAAGTTAGAAAGGCTATTTTACTCATTTGTTGCAAAATTGTACATTCCTTTGTTCCTTTTTTCAGAGGCCTTGTGTTTGATACTATGTATGGAAACTTGTTGAAGGTTGACGCTTATGGTAATATCCTGGTCTGTGTCCATGGATTCAACTTCCTGCGAGGGTAAGCATTCCCAGCACTCTCCCTCAAAAACATACAGATCCCTTGCATAGAAGCACGCATAAGAAATACAACAAAACATTTTATTCTCATTTGTGCTTTGTTTGCTTTTTCCAGCCCAGAGATCCGTGAACGGTACCCCAACAAGTTTATCCAGAGAGATGATACAGAGCGTTTCTATATCCTAAACACCCTCTTCAATCTGCCAGGTGAGTTCAAGCTCAAGCTTATTTTAGCCATTTTAACAAAACGATTGATAGGAATTGTCATGTGCTCACATATACAACAAGAGACAACACAGCACAACATGATACAAAATACAAGTGCATGTAACAGATCAGCCCATAGTAGCATCAGTGTATCTACCTTTAAAGTGATTTTTAGTGCAACGAGGTACAGTCCAGATTGCAGAAGGAAACAGTCCATAGTGCAAATAGTACAGTTAATATTGCAGATACATGATACATGCATACACATTTCAATGCATAATGCATTCAGATTCTACGAGCACAACCTGATGTAGGTAAAGTGAATTAACAAGAAGTTCAGTACATCTTCAAGAGCCTAATAGCTTGGAGTTAAGTAACATACATAAATATGTTCAACTAGTAATGGTCCTGTATATTTTGCTCAATGGGAAAAGAATGGGAAGGTCATGTTAAGGGGGGGCTGGGGTCATTGATAATGCGCCTGACCTTGCTTGTGATTCTGGTGGCTTGGTGTAAAGCTATATAAAATGGATCATACCTTACAGACTGACCCTCTATTTTCTTAGGTGCTAAATAAAGTCAAGTCTCTGGTGGGCTTTACGATAAGACTAGTGATTAAGTCCTATGGTTAAAAATTGGTGTGTTGTGGTGTGAAGAACTTTGACATAAAGAAGAATGAGTGTGTATAACAGAATCTAAATGTGGGGGGCTGGAGGCAATTCATTTCATTGAGGTTCTTGACGTCATCTTCCAATCTTCCTGTTTTCTTCACAGAGACCTACCTTTTTGCTTGCCTTGTGGATTTCTTCACCAACTGTGATAGATATGACAGGTAAGAAAACTTTTCTCTGCTTTATCTGGTCTGCAACACGTTTCTGACCGCTGCATGATGAGACCATGACAGTTGCAAACCACAAAGGGTCAAGAGCAAGCCCTAACGCATGGGAGGGTTCAGGTGTCTCAACTGCTAATCTCGTCTAATTCTATTGTTAATCCAGTGGGAGTTTAGTCAAATAACCCATTGTTTCTATTACAATTACTATATCTATTAATCTATTCTATCAATTGTGGAAAAAGTATGGATTCTTATCAAATCCAGGTTGGAATAAAAACAATTACTAACTATTTGCAGAGAATGAAATCCTGATATAACAACAAGATAATCCTCTGAATGTTAAAGTAAGGAGATTTAATGGCCTGTAATTTTCTTTTTGAGAATGTAATCTGGAATGGTTGCATGTCCTTTGTCCTCTGAAACCTGGTTGTTGGTCTTTTAGGGGGAGAATGTTTTCCTGTTTGGCTGGGGACCCCTCCAACAAGGGAAGGCTATCCCATTTAAAAGCAAACAAAAAACAAATGTCATGTTTTTGAAAACCTTCTATAAAGCTATGGCCTGTCCGACGGCTGTGTACGTGTGTGTCTTTGCTCCCCTCCCCCAGCTGTGAAACTGGCTTCAAAGATGGCGACCTCTTCATGTCCTTTAAAAGCATGTTCCAGGATGTCCGGGACGCTGTTGACTGGGTCCATTTCAAGGTAAAACACATGCAGCCACTAAGATTAACTGTGATTTGCTGGAGCTAAAACCAGATCATGTGATGGAATAGAGTGCATAAATTATATTTTGAGGACAAGTTATTATCTTGCAAAGAATAATTGAATAATTAAATAAACATATTTATGTTGTAGGCATGTTGTACCATTCACATAACATCGCAACCTCTCATACTTTTGGACATCTCTGTGATACCACTTCCACTGTCTTGGTCGTCACTAATTACTGTTTGTAAACCACTATTAACCGTCCGGCTGTGCTTCAGAATGTTACATCACTATAATGTCTGATCTTTATTGTGTATAAGATCTTCTTTTTAGAGTTTAACACTAGAAAGCTGTTTTCATTTCCTCTGCTAAAAATTGAACATCACTCTGAGCATCCTCTGAAAAGGGAGTGAGTTCAAGATGTGTAAGCGCTTTTCGGTGATGTCGTAGAGCTAATGATTAAACTTTTGAAATGTTGCATCATTGCATAATTATAATGGATAGAAAGATAATACCAATGTTATTGCAATTTTAAACAGAGGAGTTAGGCTTACATGTCATTTGAAGAATTGTTACGAGTGTTATTGAAGGTTTTTAATGAAGAAAGCAGATGGAAATCCAGCGTTATTCACTGATATCTGTAGTTATCGATGATTTTACTAACCCCTTTGTCTCACATTGCAGGGTACGCTGAAGGAGAAGACTGTGGAGAATTTGGAGAAGTATGTAGTGAAAGATGTAAGTAGTTTGTATTCACTGTGAGTGCACTGCTGCAGAGAAAACACACACAGTGTCTCACACTCTTGTAGTGTGTGAAGAGGCTGGTTTGTAAAGATGCTTAGAGCTTCATTCTTTCTCTTTCTTTTCTTCTTCTCTGTTCCCACCAGGGAAAGCTGCCTCTTCTTCTCAGCCGAATGAATGAAGTATCCAAGGTTTTCTTGGCAACCAACAGTGACTACAAATACACTGATGTAAGTGTGTGTGTGTGTGTGTGTGTGTGTGTAGTTATGGTGGAAACTTACTGATTAGGGAAAAGGTAATTGAATAACAGTGAAAGACTTAGATGCCAATAAGTTAATGCCGAGATCCTTTTATTAGTTTTCTACCAGTTTGTCGCTAACACGTGTTTTAGCTTATGAACAAGTATGTGTCAAATCAGACTTATGAGACTTTGTGTTGTGTTACAGAAAATCATGACCTATTTGTTTGACTTCCCTCATGGCCCAAAGGTAAAAGCTATTTTTCTAGAGCAGAGTGTTTTTAATTATTGTCAAACATTAATGTACATCATGGTTGTATCTTTGTGCTCATGTTTGCGCGTTTCCATCCACCCCAGCCTGGCACCCCGCACCGGCCCTGGCAGTCCTACTTTGATCTGATCCTGGTGGATGCCAGGAAACCGCTGTTCTTCGCAGAGGGTACAGTGCTCAGACAAGTGGACACAGTAAGCAGAATCAGAATAGAGAGTTCTGGCCAGAGAAGATATTATAAGTGAACCCTAGCTGGCATATGTTATGTTGTGGCTTACAGTCTGTCTCATATTTGCTGTTCAGTCAGGACTGTTCAGGATTGCTTTGTTTTCCAAAAACACACCAGCTGTTTCAAACTGAGGGCCAGCTTACTGAAAACAGTGGTCAACACTCAATTTTTTGGTACATATATATTAATGGGCAGGCAGTAATCACTTGTTGAGTTTTTTTGAGTTTGAAAACCATAAAAGTATTTACATTTAAGCATGAATTTATGCCAAAAAAATAGCACTGTGTTTGAAAGAAGTGTGATTTAACCTCCTAAGACCCAAACTCGTTCATGGCATGCATTTTTAATTTCTCTTTGATATTTGGGCTAATTGGGACCTGATGAATGTAAAAACAAAGAATTACCAGATTTTATTTTTTTACCCA
>VURO01049544.1:7663-43013 GCA_015108175.1 Pelvicachromis taeniatus | reverse complement strand
CTGAGTTACAAACAGATAGTTAAAGAGAGATATTTCTCTACAGTGATTCCCTGCGATATATATATATATATATATATATATATATATATATATATATATATATATATATATATATATATATATATATATATGTGTGTGTGTGTGTGTGTGTGTGTGTGTGTGTGTGTGTGTGTGTGTGTGTGTGTATATAGATATAGGTATAGATATAGATATATAAAGTGTAGAGATATAAATAAGCTATAAGCATAAGAGAGGAATAGACTTAAACAGCCTTATTTTATTTGTGCCGGACTGTGTACAGTTAATCAATCAAGAGTCAATCAACCAATCAGACAGTCGATCAAATATGAAATAGATAAATAAATAAGTGAATAAATAAAAACTTAGTGATCCAACCAAGTGCTGAAAATGTGTGAAGAAGTGAATGCATTCAGAATCGAAGCATGTAAGAGTGGAGACACTAAAGATCCCTCAGTGATAATTGTGGTTGTTTGTGTATGTGCATGAGCGGTATTCATGACTTGCAGCTGTTTGCCTAAACTTGCATGCAGCTATATATAGCTCTTCATATGGTGGGATGATGCAGTGAGGACAAGGTTGGAGGACAGTGACATTGAAATCATTTTGAGTCATGTGTTGCAGAGATGATGAACTCTGTGTGTCTGTGTGTGTGTGTGTGTGCGTGCGTGCGTGAGAGAGACAGCGGGGCACCGACTGTTGGTGTGAAGGCGACATGCGCCTGTGCGCCCGATTGTCGCAGCCCCGTGCATTTATATGCATGTGCTTCAGCTCTGCTCTTCTCCTGTGATTGTGCAGACCTGTGTTCAAACCACCTGCTGTTAGGAGGGTATGTGTTTTTTCTCCAGGAGCATCAGGAATGTTTATGAAGCAGAAAAGAAAATTGGCCTGCTCTGTTTTAGCGCCATCTGGAGGCCGTCACCCTAGACTGCGTGTTAAGCTCTGCCCAAATGAGTGACTGTGGAGCTGGCCATTTTATTGAATTTGATGATCCATTACGACTCAAATGGAGGTCATGCTCCCTCGGGGCAGAAGGGATATTGCATAGGCAGCAGGGTAATCGCAAGAAGATTACAGTACCTGCTGACTTTATTGTCAGTCTGATATCTGTAAAGCAAGGTAGCAAGGAAGTTTAAAGATTAAAAATATACATCAGTGAAGCTGTCGAGGTACTTGTGATGATGTCCAGCCCGCCCACTGGTACATAGATTGTAATAAGGCCCCAGCAATTATCCTCTGTGATTAAAAAAAAAGAAAAGTATGATGAACTATGCCCAGGCTGTGTAATAAAAAGAGTGCTGCATAATGTAAACATGTAGTCACCGCAATCACTCATAAGCAAATGAGGATTTATACCTGCAATAAGGAGCATATCTGGTAACTGATGAAGATGATCAATGAAGGTGGAGCTCAGAGGCTTTTACCAAGATCCATTCTGAGGCTGCTCTCTAAATTGCTATTTGCAGAAATGCTCTCATTTGTTATTCTGTGGCCTAAAAGGCAGGCAGCTTCATGTTTTACTTTTTAAACATTTTTTTAGAAGATCCAATCTTTGCGTTTATTCAGTGTCAAGTAACGTAACGACATTGCAATTGAATTTAGATCAAATTAATTATGTTGCACTGAAAAATGTACATGTAATTAAAATGGACAACGTGACCTGTGTTGTATTGCCAACGGGTTTTATTTCATCAGGTTGTGTACCTTCACTCACTCCCATGTCTCTGTGGTCAGCAGACTTCACACACACATACTCACATGCTGTGAGCATGCCACCACATTGTTACATTGTTTACGTTCATCCCTGATTCCATCATCTGAATCTTCACTGTCGTCTCTCCTCAGTGAACACCTGTCGTGTTCCTTCTCCTTCTTCCTCCACGGAGAGAGCAACGTGTGCACAAGTGTGGAGATTGCCCAGCACCAGCCTGCGTACCACATCACAGAACACCACATCCGCCTCGCGCAGACCTCCGTCACACCAGTACAGGGTAACACCACAAACCCAATGTTTTTTCTTCTTCTAGTGCTTATGCATGTAAAACAAACCAATCCTCATGTTTGGCATATATCCAATGGAGGTGTGATTATTATTATGTAAAAATGGAAGTCTCTTAATTTCCTTAATGGAATATGAGATGACGGTGGCTGTCAAGTCAGCAACAGGTGGAGAGGAAGCATTTGAATCTTTTACACTTGAACGCTTTTGTGTTCACTTTCAAGAAACCACAGTTAAGTGAAATAAAAGTGATCACTGTTGGTAGCCTGTAGAGTTGTTTCTGAATAAACAATTGTGCCCATGCTGTTTATAATAATGAAACATCACTCAGACCAGCAGTGTGGATCAGTCATGTGTTTTTAGTATCACTGCACAGTGATACTAATAAAAACATACACACTGCTTATTGCTTGGATGAATGAGCAAACTCTGTTGCGATGCACAAATAATAGTTATTTTTGGTCTTGTGAGTATGACACTATTTTGTGCATTATACAAATCAGTATGTAATTAGAATAGGATAGCCCTTTATTGGCGGTGGTCCACACCAACTGTGCCAGAATATAATATAAATAGTAGACATCTGGAATAACTAGCAAATGGGAGAAATATATACAATCAAGAAAGATATATACAAAAAAACAAGAACAAGGCACACAAAAGAGAACAAGTTGCAAAGTGCTTGGAAGCAGTGTAAAGAAAAGACTTCTGATTGATTGTTCTGATTGATGGGGGGTTACTCAGACCATGGCTCAGATTAGTGAGGTAGGTGGGGTGTGGGGGGATAGTGTTTGCCTTCTTTACCAGGGTGTTAGTGTTGCGGGTCCGGGTCAGATCAGCAGAGATGTGGGTGCCCAGAAACCTTAAGGTGGAGACAGTTTCCTGTTCTCCATTTATAATCAGAGGGGAGTGGACCTGTCTGTGCCTCCTGAAGTCAATTATGAGTTCTTTTGTTTTTAAGGATGTTCAGTTTTGGACTACCTGAGGCTGGTTGGTTAGGAAGCTGTAGTCCACAAAGAGCATCCTCACGTAGCTTTTCCTGTTCTCCGAATGGCTCAGCGCTCTGTGAAGGGTGATGGTGATGGCATCCTCCATGTTTGCTTGCTCTGTAAGCAAACTGGTGGGAGTCGAGGGAGGCTTTTAGACAGTCTCTGATGTGCTGAGACACTATCCGTTCTAAACACTTCATGACTACAGATGTGAGGGCTATAGGTCTGTAGTAATTGAGGCTGTCTATGGCAGTTCTCTGGGTATAGGAATGATAGTGGAGGCCTTCAGACAGGTGGGAACAGTGGCACGAGTCAGGGAGAGGTTAAATAGCCTAGTGAGGATCCCTGCCAGTTGGTTGCAAAGTATTTTATGTACTGTACTTTCCGGTTGCTTTGTTAAAGGTAATATCTTATATTTTATGTGCTGCTGCTGGTGTGTTATGTGTATAAAAACGTAACATTTAGAGTAGCTAGTGTAAAAAGTTGAATTCTACCAGTGGTAGAAGTATAAATAGCACAAACCAAGAGTATTTCAGCATTGCACTTAGCAATGAAGGTTTTCTGTGCAAATAAAATAAAAATCAATGCAGAAAAAAATAATAAAATGGTTCAGAGCTACTGATGTGTGAACTTTGTTTCTTTCTTTACATTATTAATTTATCTATACAGTGATCCTGAGTCCGTACGGTCTGAGCGGCACTCTTACAGGTCAGGCCTATAAAATGAGTGATCCAGCAGTCCGGAAGCTGATGGAGGAGTGGAGCTACTTCTACCCCATGGTACTTCAGCAGAAAGAGGGAGGTGGAGAGAAGGAAAAAGAGGAAACAAGCCAGGCCTACGATCGCAACAGTCATGTGGCCGTGGAGGTCGTTGTAGGTATGGAAAAGCAACGGTGGCGACAAAGATATTGGATTTAAACTGGTATGCAATTCAGGTCAATACAATTTTATTTATATAACACCAAGCACTTGGCAGCAGTGGGAAGGAAAATCTCCCTTTTAACAGGAAGAAACCTCCAGCAGAACTAGGCTTAAGAAGGGGCAGCCATCTGCTCTGACTGGCTGCGGGTCAGGGGAGGGAGACAGGCCTGCTGGAGGTGTGGAAGAGAGCCAGAGATTAATAATAACTAATGATTAAATGCAGAGTGGTAAACAGGTAGAGTCAAAGAGGTGAGTGAAGAAGAAACATTGAGTGCATCATGGGAACCCCCAGCACCCAAGCCCTTTTGCAGCATAACTAAGGGAGGATTCAGGGTCACCTGATCAATGCAAAAAAGAAAAGAAAAAAGAAAAAAAACTTTTCCTGTGCAGTCAGTCTGCAATGAAACTCATATCCTGCATACAGTATGACCAAAAAGCAGTACTTAGTAAAGAGGACAGCAGTTCTTTCAGAAAGACAAGGAACAAGAGTAAACACAGAGAGATCAACATCACATTAATTACCCACTGTCCTCAGGTGGACTCCCAGGCAGTTTGAGCTGAGGTATTAGAGGATGAGGTGCTTATACTGCAATGATCCTTACAGTCAGTTATCAAAGAGCAGAAGTCAGGAAATGACTGGAAGGCAGGAGAGAGCAGGACTGACAGAAAGGAAGAATAGTGAAGGGAAGTTGAGGTAAAAAACCCCGGGGAGTTACTCTAACAGCTTTGTCTAATCAGTCTGATTCCACGGCTTTGGTTTGACCTGATTACAATTAAAACTGCTTTGCATCTAAAGAGGAAAGCCAGAAATAATACTGAAGGAGTGAGTACAAAAGGATCCTATATTTGATTATGTTTTCATGACCGGTGAGTACTAAAGTGGGTAATTACATTAATAGAAAAGGACCAGACATTTTACAGCTAATTTATTTATTTAAGACTAATTATTAGCAATGTCTAGAATTGGTGCCCTTTTAAAAAATTAACCCAGCAATTAAATGTATCCTGTTTTTGCATAACTGCAGATCCTCTTTGTTTGTATTCTCAGGTGGAGTAAGAATGACCTACCCAGCTGCTTTCGTGCTAATTGCCCAAGGAGACCTACCGGTGGAGCAGCCTCCACCTGTTCCTACAGCTCAGGGCCTCAACAAAGAGCTGAACCACTGCAGCGTGCCACTGACGCCACCAACATCACCAGAGCAGCCATGCTCCGGTAACAGGGACACAGACATGCCACAGTGTTATACACACATGCTGAAATGTTGAAACTAGACAGCTTTATATTGACAGTGTTTCACTCCTTTTTTTTTTTTTTCAGCGGACAGCGGCTTTGTAACCTCGGCCTCAAGTGTGCCCACACCAGACAGCAGCATGAGTATCACCAGCATTAGCCCAAAGCATTCTGGGAAGAAGCTGACTTGTCAGGTGGTCCATCAGGCCTGGAGGGAGTGCTATCTCAACCAGCCTCAGCATGTGTAAGTAAATCTGGAGTTTACTCCCTGACTTTGGCTGGATTATAATTGAAGTGTAGTGATGCAGCTGAGCTGGCGCCCTCAAGGATCTGTTCGTTCCCCGCAGACCGAATCAGTCAACTGAAGTAACGCCTCGAAAAGAAGTGCCAAATGGAGTTACCACGTGGGATTTCAACGATCTGGGAGTGAGAGCACCCTGCAGCTGCTCTAGGTACTCCAGAATCGCACCCAAGCTGTTCCAAATGTGTTAGATTCAGGTGTTCTTGTTTTCATGCTGATGCGTGCTCTGATAATCTGATAAAAGAATTTGCTGGTGTTTTTTTTTTTTAAAGAAATATTAAAGTGTTAAAAAACTGACTTTTCAGACATATAATTTAGCTGGAAGGTTTTTCAGAGAATTTTAAGTAGATTACTATTTATTTTTGTTTCAGGTTAAAGCAGCAGAAGTCGAACCTGACCACTGCGTCCACTGCCAACTCCCAAACTAGTGCCAACACCACTCAGTCTTCTGGCCCGTCATTATACACTCCCTCCCTGCCCAAACACAAGACCAGTGACAAGACAGAAAAGGCTGACAAACAGTCCAAGAGGCCAGCTGTTATTCCTTTCCACCATCGCCTGTGTGTCACACAGGAGACTCCTCTGGAACAGGACTCTCCAGGAGGGCCCCAGCTCGGTGGCCTCGTGGCGCTGGATCCACCCATAGAGTCCCTGGCCACTCTGCCAAGCTGCAAATATTCCAAGCCCCACTCCAATGGCAGAAAAGCCCCTGAATCCTTTCTCCATTCACCAGTATCTCCACTTCCACCCACTCTTAGCCCACATCCCCGGGTACAAGACCCAGAGGCTATGGATGGACCTGTGGATATGCCCATCTGTCAAGATGGTGCTTCAGGATTGGGGGTGATTACTAGCGAGACAGCTGTGTATGCAGCTCTGCTGAGGCAGAGGGAGAGCGGGGCTGGCTGGTGGAGAGACTTCAGGACTCCCAAAACTGACAAGACTGACTTTAGACCCTCTGAACTCCCCGTTGATAAACTGGAGGAAGTGACAACAGACACAACCATCGAGGGAGCTTCGCTTAAAAGGTAGGAGAGTTGCACCAATATGAATATAATACAGTAATATAATTTAGTGCATTTGTATGGTACATGAGAACACAGAAGAATAAAGTTGTTCTTATGTCTCCTTCAGACTATACGCACAGGCGCACAAGAGATTTAAAATCTCAGAGGAGAGAGCGAGGGAACACATCCAAACTTTGGGCCTGTTCCAGCAGCCAGGTGTGGAGGCACTTCGGGATAATGGGGACGATCCCTATGACTTTAAGGAAGGAGACATTGAGTACACTTTCTCCACTTCCAAGAGATTAAAGGGTCAAGGGCGAGAACCCAACAAGAAGGCCAAGGTAGGACAAAACACAGTTTGAAATACAAAGTAAAAACTGGAATCAGAAAGAATGTAACGTAGCTAAAATCAATATTTATAAACAGTATTAATTGTGGATTTCATGACTACGTGTATGCAAAGTGGTCTCATAGTGGCTTTGCTGTTTAATTTAGTTTTACAGTTGCCCTCAATCATGCTGTAACAGGTAAGTCTCTAGAGTAAAAAAAGTGACAAAAATAAAGCTATCACTCTACCTTTCCTGTCCAGCCACCTAAACAGCAGATCAACCAGGTCTGAGATTTTCAAAGGTACCATAAAATGAAAAAAACAGAAAATTGGTTGTCTTTTCACTATAAATGAATTAATAGAGAATCCATCTTCTTCCGCTTATCCGGGGCCGGGTCGCGGGGGCAGCAGCCCAAGCAGAGAACCCCAGACCTCCCTCTCCCCAGCCACCTCCTCCAGCTCATCCGGGGGAACACCAAGGCGTTCCCAGGCCAGCCGAGAGATATAATCTCTCCAGCGTGTCCTGGGTCTGCCCCGGGGCCTCTTCCCGGTGGGACATGCCCGGAACACCTCACCCAGGAGGCGCCCAGGAGGCATCCTTGTCAGATGCTCGAACCACCTTAACTGGCTCCTTTCGATGTGGAGGAGCAGTGGCTCTACTCTGAGCTCCTCCCGGATGGCCGAACTTCTCACGCTATCTCTAAGGGAGAGTCCAGCCACCCTTCGGAGGAAGCTCATTTCCGCCGCTTGTATCCGCGATCTCGTTCTTTCGGTCACTACCCACAGCTCGTGACCATAGGTGAGGGTAGGGATGTAGATCGACCGGTAAATTGAGAGCTTCGCTTTTACACTGAGCTCTCTCTTCACCACAACAGACCGATGCAGCGTTCGCATTACTGCAGCCGCAGCACGGATCGGAATTAATAGAGAATTTACAATACAATTGTATTGTATTTGCTATTTTATTTAGTATGGGTCTACAGTGAAAAAAAAGGGCACTTCCTTTTAATTGAAAGAAAAATTGTTGTCTTTTATAATTATGACAAAACTCGACGTACAGTTACATGAAGTCCATTTTCTGTAAGTTTACGGATTTATTTCTTTGACTGTAACTCTGCAACCCTTGCTACAATAACATGTCTGTATAATTTATAAGGCTGACCAAATGTAGAAACACTAAGGTGTACCATTTTTAGAAAAGTAGTTCATGAAATCCAAACATTTACAAAATGTACTTAAATACTTCTTAACACTAAAAAAAGTTTATAGGTTGTAGTCTTTATAGGTTATTAGTAGTCTAGCCAACTTAAGTTATATGCAGCTCATGTAGTAAAATGAGTTTAACACCATGAGCTAGAGGCTCAATTAATACTGCTAATGCTAAAATGCTAATGTTTTGTGTTCCTTGCCACAGAATGCAGCATTTTATTAGGATAAGGCCTTTTGCAGCACAAAGCGTATATTATAATAATGAAGTGAGGCTCTCAACTTATTTTATTGAAACTGTGCTGAACATAACCTGCGAATGTTCTCATTTTATTCGAATCCGTCCACTAGGGAGAAGAAATCACCAGCAATGGAGCGTTAACTGATGGAAAAGATGCTATGTCCATTTTTAACTCTGCTCCAAAATCAGGTGGGGGTCCTAATCACAGACATCAACATAATTTACATATTCTACAGTACAGCAATTCATGTCACATTTGAGTATTTTTGTTCAGTCTAACGATGATGTTTTGTCTTGTTTTAGACGAATCAGGCCAGGACGACGGCGCTGCTAAAACCAATCCCTCTCTGACCAGAGAAATAGATCTAGTGGTCAACATCTCTGATCTAGACAACATACTTGACGAAGATGATGAAGAGCCAGGGGTATAATATAATGTTTTATCTATATTCTTGTAACAATCCCAAAAGGTTGATTCTGTTCATCTGGACGTAGCGTTTTCAGTGGGAGATACGTTTCATCAAATTGGTCCAGCCCAAGGATCGGGTCCTCTGACACAAACAGAGTAATATAGTGTTAAGCGCCAGGAGGATTGCCAGGATTTATACATCAGGGAAACCAAACAACCTCTGGCTAAGAGGATGGCGCAACATAGAGCAGCCACCTTGTTAGGCCAGGACTCCGCAGTCTTTACACCTATAGGCCAGTGGACACTCTTTCAATGATGAAGATGTACACATCCTGGACAGGGAGGAACGCTGGTTTGAGCGAGGAGTTAAGGAGGGCATTTACATGAAAGGGGAAAAACCATCTCTGAATCGAGGAGGGGGCTTAAGGGTACATCTTACAATGCTGTGATTGCAGTCATTCCCCAACTCTCTGTGAATGGTACTCATGGCCATTGATCAATGGTCTTTCATCAACGGTCATGAGAATTTTCATATTAATGATCAAGGAACTGACCTCACAGCCCATTGTTCCTTCAGTGGCGCTAGTTTCAGTCATTCTGCAAATGTACTGTTTATAAGGTTGGGGAAACCTGCAGTCAGCTGAGACTGAAGAAGTCACTTGGATGAGTGACGAAACGTTTTCCCACTGAAAACGTTACGTCCAGATGAACAGAATCAACCTTTTGGGATTTACTTAGCTGAATAATTGAGCATGCATCAAAACTTCTTGTAACAATGTTCACAGTGGTAAGACACTTTGTAGTGCTAATTTTGATTTAGGCTCCTTGAAACAAACAAAAGAACAAAACTCCAATTTGCATATTAAAAATTAAACAGTTTTTTAACTTGAAGATTTAAGTATTTTTTAAAGTATGAAGTATTTTAGTAATATAAATTACCCTTTAATACTTTTTAGACTGTTTACCCAAACCAGCACTCTACTAAGGTGCCAGTGTCAACAGAAGATCGTCCTATTGGAAAAGAAGGAAGAGTTGCAGTACCTTATCCATCAAGTGAGTCACTCTGATGAGTATCTAGTTTTAAAATCTCAAAAGCTCCCTCAAGTAGTACTTTGGTGTTATATATTCTTAATTCTGCTCACCATCTATTTACCTCCCCCTGCTCTCTGTGTCTCTTTGTCCATCTCTTTTTCTTTTCAGCAGTAGCAGATCTCCAGCGGATGTTTCCCACCCCGCCTTCTCTAGAGCAGCACCCAGCCTTCTCTCCCATCATGACGTATCGGGACACCCCGAGTCAAGAGCCCCCCGCGCCCACCGGACCAGTTGACCACCTTCCTACAGCACCCTCCATCCAGTTGTCTGAACACAGGATGGAGGTGGAGGATGACATTGGTAGTCCCAGGCAGGAGGATATCAAGGTGAGGAGAAGCGGTAGTTAAGATGATTAGATCTGACACTCTGAATTGATCCCTGGTAAAAAAAAACATGTCATTAGCTTTTTGCAGCATGCGTTAATTTAGAAAAGTGCACAGGTGGATGGAAATAAGATAAATTGTGATCACTTTTACTTCCATTTTACTTGTTATTACTTAAACCTCTGACTCGGCTGACTTGGTGCTAGCTCATATCACATTGGAAGTGTTTCACTAACACCTTTTAATGTTAGAGAGCTGTACTGATTTCAGGTTCGGAAAGTTGGGAATGCGAATCATATGCATTATGAATGCATTTGCTCCGTGCTGTGTGCATCTTCTTGACAACACAAGCAAGTTACTCCGAGCAACTCCTAACATATTGTTAGAGCAGCTTTGATATGAGAAGGAAGACTGAAAAGTTTACATAAATATTAGATTTGAGTGAATATGACTTCATGATGAGTTGACATACAGAGTGATCTAAAGCAGATAAGGGTTGTCATAATCTTGCTTTTTATGACATGTTATTGAATGTTTAAACGTGTGAATAATTTAAGGAGAACATCTGCTTTTAACAATTTCTTAGAATCCTAATGCAGTCCATAATGCAAGCAGAAGACTTGAGCACTGCAATAGGGAATATCTTGCTAATATATCGGTTATGCAGCTAAAGCTGAAAAAATGTCACTGTTCTGTTCTGCTCTAAAAAACATAGTAATATGAACATATGGGTATTCTCTCCTCCTGTTGCTTTAAATAGTCAACAGAGTACCACATGCAGGAGATGTTTGTTATAAAACGCAGTTCTCTGCTCTTTTAAGAAATTATTTATGTTTTTCAAGAAAATTAACATATAGATTTATGACTGTAGACTCCTGCCTCCCGTGACCCTGAACTGGATGGATTCATTAATGTTGTGAAATCATTGGTTTATTCAGTTCAGTTTTTCAGGAGGTATTTATAGTCTGAAAATCTGCGATTAGATAGATAGATAGATAGATAGATAGATAGATAGATAGATAGATAGATAGATTCCTACAGTAGACAGATGTTTTTCAATTACAGGTTTTTCCTCAACTTCTGCTCTTTAACCACTTATTCAGTGTAACAAAACGTATTTATACTTGTAAATGACAAAGATTTATTTCTCTTCTTGTCCAGCCGCTGATATGCTCCTCCACGTTTGCTCCACTATCCTGCCTACCCAGCCAGAATCTTCCACCACTCAAGATTCCTGAACAGTGTTATTACCGTCCTTCCTGGTCCTTGTTGCCCAAGATGGAACATTTCCCCACGGTCATGCATCCCCAGAATTCTGCTTTCATCAAGGATGGATACATGTGAGTAATCACATTAGGGAGTGAAACAACTTTCAACTGTTTTGACATGTGTAGAACATTTGTGTATTGTGTTGAGGAGAATTAGGGCCCAGCTTTACTTTCATGTAGCCTTAGCTTGTACCCGTCACTGTAACCTTTACCCAGGCTGGTCATAAATAACACATCTTTATTTACAATGCTTGGGGAAAATGGGTAGTTTTAAAAAAAAAGCATACATCCAAAACATCTCAACACTGGTGAAACGCTGCCTCCTGGTGGTAAGGATTTTAATCTACCAAAGATAATGCATGAGTTCATTTTTAAGGGTTTTTTAAGTGGCGTGTTGGAGCATGCAGTTTCTGAAAGGTTGGCTTGTGGGCACTTTTTAGCCTCACCGGAAAGAGTGTAGTGCTCTAAGCATGATATCACTTAGCTTTAAGGATTTCCCTTTCTTTTTGGAACAAACTGCATGACCTTTAAGAGATGCTCCCCAGACACTAATCTTGTTTGTCTCTCTATTTGTTTTTGTTTCTTCGATTCTATTTCCAGAAATATTCCCAGTGTTCCCCTTGCCGACCAGGACTATGTGCAGATGAGTGGCGCTACTGCCTCTTCCAGTACCACTACTGGTATCCTCCCATCTCCTGCCACCCCACGCTTCTCTGTGCCCACCCCAAGAACTCCACGTACACCACGGGGTATTAACACTGCAAGCTCTGGACAGGGTTCGGTAAAGCAGGATGGTACTGAGCTTAGCTCACCAGTTTCCACCCCCTCTACAAGCCTGCCTCTCAGCTCTGTAGAGCCCCTAGCTCGGCCGGGCCCCTCTCTGCCCGAGGCCCACAGCCTATACACAATCCTCCTGCTCTCAGACTCTGTCCTCAGTGTCTTCAAGGATCGCAACTTTGACAGCTGCTGTATTTGTGCCTGCAATCTGAATGTCAAAGGAGCAGACGTGGGGGTTTATATCCCAGATTCCACTGGTGAAGATCAATACCGCTGCATGTGTGGCTTCAGCGCCATCGTGAACAGGCGACTGGCCCTCGGGACAGGCCTCTTCCTGGAGGACGAGCTCGACATTTTTGGTCGAACCTCCGAAGTAGGGCGAGCAGCTGAGAGGAGGTTAGCACTTTCCAGACGGAACCCAACTATGGGAGACTCCAAGGCCAAGCGACCGCAGGATGCAGCGCCTGCCTCTCCGGCGGTCATGGTCCTTTTACAGGAACAGTGCTCCCACCCCATTTCGTCTGTGGCTTCACTTCATCTCCCCCTGAGCTGCTCTTGCCATGGCCGCAAAGGGGCACTCCTCCAAAGCTGGATGTCTGAAAAGCAGTGGGCAGATGGGAGTGATGCCTGTACGGCCTGCTACAATGCTTTGGAGCAGGGACTTCAGTATGTGGATAACCCCACAGGAGGGAAAGTAGATCTATCTGTTGTCAGAAGTACCGCTCTCCACTCCTGGCCTCACACTAATGGTAAGAATTGTGGCTTCTAAAGAGAGACACACGTGGACTAATATGATAAATAATTATGAAAATATCCCTTAAATTAAGATATTCATTATGCATGCTGGGCTGCTTTTATATGTAAACTATGATGTATTTCGTATTTCTCTATGTATTTCTTTGTTTCTTTGGTGTTCAGAATCTTGTTAACATGTGTGCATCTGTACACTTTCTCTGTGTGTATGTGTGTATATGTGCGTGTGTCTTGAAAGTGGTGGATATGAGCATGTTGTCGTCACAGGATATGGTGCGTATGCTGCTGTCTTTGCAGCCTTTCCTGCAGGATGCCATCCAGAAAAAGAGAACAGGACGGACCTGGGAAAACATCCAGCATGTTCAGGGTCCGCTCACCTGGCAGCAGTTTCATAAGATGGCTGGGAGAGGTTCTTATGGTGAGTCAGTGCATTATTTGTGTTTACGTGAACAACTAGCACTTGTGTTGCATTTTACCTGTATGTTTTGTGCCATAATATATATCTTAAAGATGTCACAATGTTTACCTTTCTTAGGTTCAGAGGAGTCTCCGGAGCCCCTGCCCATTCCTACGGTGCTGCTGGGTTATGACCGGGAGCGGGACTTCTTGGCACTGTCCCCGCTGGCATTGCCTTTCTGGGAGAAGTTGCTGCTGGAACCTTATGGTGGGCAACGAGATGTTGCCTATATGGTGGTTTGTCCCAACAGCCCCTCGCTCTTGACTGCTGCCCGATCCTTCTTTCTGGAGCTCAGTGCTGTTTATGAGGTGGGAGATTGAACACCCAATAAGAGCCATGGTCCAATTTCAACCCATTTGTACATACTTTAAGAGTTTGATGTCCTTTTCCCAACTCCTATTCCAGACATGCCGCCTTGGGAAGCACCGTCCACTGACCAAGGTGTCCAGGGATGGCATCGTGCGTGTGGGAGAAGGTGTGGAGAAGGAAAAGCTGGAGGAGCTGGATGTGGACCAGTGGTTAACTGGACCCTGGGTTGGACAGCAGCACACTGACAACCTCAACAAACTCAAACTTTATGCTTATGCTTGCAAGCAGCAGCTTGGTGAGAATCACTGAACAGAGTAAACTAACTGAATCCCATTAGCTCTGTTTTTGAATCAGTGTATTTCTTTATCATCAGTGAATAAAGATGAGCATTTATTCCTTTTATTGCTTTCAGGCCCCCAGCTCTCAGCCCTGCCACTGGACAGCAGTCTTCTGTTACCTCCCAAAGCCCAGCCGCCTGTGAACAACACATCCTCAGCTCAGCCTGCTTCGTCCACTCAAGAAGGAGAACAGACTACAAGTGCTGCCAGTTCAGTAAATACTTCAGCCCCAACTGGAGCAACCTCAGGCCAGACAGAAGAGACCCAAGGAGGAGCCAGTGACTCCAAAGGACCTCCTAGTTCCACCCCACCAGCCAACACACCAGCAGAAACCCCTGAACTGTAAGATTAAGAATGATTTCAACATCTCAGCTGTTGTTCCAGCTCATTTACACTGAAACTTGTTTCTTCTGCTCTTTTTTCAGCTCTTCCGAGCAGTCTAGAATTGGCATCCCCACTGTGGCTGACTCAGTGGATAGCCACGCCAACCCACCAGCTATTGTTATTTACATAGTGGACGCTTTCCTGGGCTCAAGCGGAACGAGAAACGATGGGGGGGAGGAGGAAGAAGGTGACGAGGTAGAGTCAAGTAGCATTTGGCTGCTAGGGCTTCTCCGTTGCTACACAGAGATGCTGCAGACACTGCCTGAAACAACAAGACCCGCACTGGTGCTACAGGCAAGAAAATACTTTGCGTTTTGCAAGGCAGGAAGCAGAATTTACTTTTGATTGCCATTCTCAATGTTTCTTTCCATCATTTGTATTTTAGGTGGTGCCGTGCCAGTATCTCCTCCAGCCAGCTAGCGGAGAAAGCCAGTTGTACCTGCAACACCTGCGCTCCCTGGCCTTCTCTTGTTACTCTCAATGCAGACGTCTACTACCCCAGCAAACACATATCAAGTCCCTGACTGGTTTTGGCCCAGTTTCCACTGTCAGTTCGGTACTTAAGAGTCCAGAGGTAAGCATGACAGTTCAATGATATGTTTGTTTTAAGTAACTGTAGTATATTCACTCATATATATCATAACTTCCCTTTTAAAAAAAATCCTAATTGTTTAATTTAGCACCCCAGCCCACTGCAGCTGTACACTCCACCCTTTGTGCTCGGTCCCAGCCGTCCCAAGCAGCCTGAACCAGGAGAAATATGGGCAGAGCTGCCTCCCAAATACAACGTGCTCTTTGTAGGATATTGCCTGTCACATGACCAGCGTTGGCTGCTTGTTTCCTGCACTGACCAGCAAGGAGAGCTCTTGGAGACTTGTATTATCAACATTGATGTGCCCAACAGGTGAGAAATGGTTTCACAGAAAGGCCTGTCTTTCCTGTCACAGCGTTTGGTGTGACATGGTGGTCCGATCTTTCTAGCATTTTTCACGATTTCTTCTCACTTCAGAGCCCGCCGTCCTAAGGTGTCAGCTAGGAAGATGGGACTACAGAAGCTGTGGGAGTGGTGTATTGGCATTATTCAGATGACATCACTGCCATGGAGGATTGTTATTGGACGATTAGGCCGACTAGGTCATGGGGAGCTTAAAGGTGTGTGACACAACTCATTTTCAGTTCTTTCTGATAAGTTATCATCAGCAGAGGAAGTATAGTGTGCAGTAGAATAGTGTTTGTTGCAAGAAGTGTTGAGGGGTAATTTATGGTATAACCAAGCTTCACTCTTCATACTTAACATTTATCAATATTAGAGTGCTGAGAAAAATTAAATATGAATAAATTAGAAAACACATCAGATCTCAATGAGTGAAAATATCTTTTTGTAATATCTATACTGATATGAACTGGGCAATGTGTTAGTAATGAAAAGATGTTCAAGGCCTCCACAATCCAGATCTGGACCAGGACATCACTGAGCTCTGGATCTTACAGGCAGGCCTACGTTTCACATCTGTCACATGTGCTCAGGGTAAACCTGGTCATCTGCGGAAAGCACAGGGCACCAGTGGTGTACCTGCCAATTCTGGTATTCTATGGCAAATGCCAGTCAGGCTCCACAGAGAAGAAAGCACGAGGACCACTAGAGAATGTCAGGCACTCCTCAGGAAGTCTGTTTCTGATTGTTTGATCAGAGGCCTTCATATCAGTGGTCTGCCAGAAGTCATTCTGTAGGGCTCTGGCAGTGCTGATCCTGTTCCTCCTTGCACAAAGTAGTAGATACTGGTCCTGCTGTTGGGTAAAGGACCTTCAACAACCCTGGACACAGCTGGAATCTCCTCCATTCTCGGGGGCTGTTGGAGTACCTGATGCGAAATCTGTAGGGTCCACATATCACCTAATGCCACCAGTTGTGACACTGACCCTAGCCAAATACAAAACTAGTGAAAAAACTGAAAAGATGAGGAGGAAAAAAAAATGTCAGAGCCCTCCACCTGTAAAACCTTTCCTGTTATAGGGGTTGTCTCATTGTTGCCCCTCTAGTGCCCCTGTTCTTAACTTCATTAACAGCAAATCAGCTGAAACTGATCAACAACCCCCTCTGCTGCTTAACCACATACAAATTCCAGAAGATTAACTGATGTAGTACGAAATATATACTATTTCCTGAATGAAAAGTGTTCAATTAATTTTTTGAGCTCCATATCATCCACTGAAAGGACACAGGGACTCCTTCATAATTGCTTAGTTTCTGGCTTTAAGCAAAGACATCTGGACCATTCAGTCAGCACAGACTTCTCTGATGAACTCTTCTTTTATTCTTTTATCACAATTTAATTTTCTGACCTTTTCAATGGAGAGTTTCCTGTTACCCACCTGTATTGATTACAGATGTGGGCATAGACTGGTGCACGAACACAAACGCACACATAGTCACACATTTTACAATGGAAAGACATTTCATATCTGTCTCCCTCTTAATACCTTTGCCTTTCGTCTCTATATCTCCCACTCTTTCTCTCTTACTAGACTGGAGTTCACTCCTTGGGGAGCACTCCCTCCACTCAATAGGACGCCAGCTGAGGGAGGCGTGTCGCATGTGTGGGATCTCAGCTGCTGACTCTCCAACAATCCTCAGCGCCTGCCTGGTCGCCTTGGAGCCACAGGGCTCCTTCGTGGTCATGCCTGGTAAGAAGCTCACCCACTTTAGCAGTTAGCATAATAAATTATGAGTTTAGCTGTCATGTTTATGGCTGTGGCACTAATAATAGCGGATACTTGAGCGTGCAGACGTCACAGCAGTCAGAATAACAGATTAATAACAGAAATTTATTGCATCAGTGTGCAAATAAGAAAAACTGTACATAAAAAATGTTTGCATTCAACTATAATAAATAATTACACATGTGCTGGCCATTTCAGTTTAATAGCTAATAAATACAAGGCATAATCTAAGTTTTCCCCTCACATTTTTGTGTGTTTCTCTTTATGCGGATCCAGATGCGGTTACCATGGGCTCTGTGTTTGGCCGCAGCACTGCTTTGAACTTGCAGACCTCGCAGCTAAACACACCTCAGGATGCTTCCTGTACACACATTCTAGTCTTCCCAACTTCTGCAACTACCCAGCTGGCGTCCAGCTCCTACCCGACAGAAGACAATAATGGTACACCTCCCAGAATAGCAGTTATGCTAGAGTAATAAGATTATTTATTAGTAGACCTTGAACAGTTGGATAAATACAATGGTGTTTTTTGTACCAACAGGTGGGGACTTTGTGCTTTGAAAGTCACATTGAAAGTAGTTTTCAGATATGCAACTGTGTGCTTTGTGTAGGCATTTAATGACCACAGACAGGGTGCTGTTGTTGATGAGTAAAGTATGCATTTACTTTACTTTTTCTCCTCAGACGACATGTTTGATCTTCCCTTTCCTGATGAACTGGAGAATGACATTGGCCATGACATGATGCTGATCACAGGGAACCTCCACTCTTCACCCAACACCTCTCCCGTGCCCTCGCCTGGGTCACCAACTGGGATGGGAATGGGATCCCATTTCCAGCACACCAGGGTGAGTCAGGGTTGAGTGGAAAGAAAACGCCTATGCTTAAAACAAGCGACACCCTGTAACAAAAGAGAAAGAGCAACTGTCGTATGTTTTAAAATGTAAACAAGCTGTGTTTACACATAACCGTTTTATTTCTGTTGAAAAATTGAGTTGTCTGTCATAAAATGCTAACGTACACAGTTCTGTTTAAGGAAGACAGCCCACAGCTGTCAATGCACATGCTCAGAAATATAGCCTGTTGACAGATGAATAAATTATACAGGACATGACCCCAGATTGCAATGAAGGTAATAATTATTTGCTCGCATTCTCTCGGGCTGCAGAGCCAGGGAGAGCGCTTGCTGTCAAGGGACAATCCCCCAGAGGAGCTAAAGCAGCAGCCGCTGGCTCTGGGCTACTATGTCTCCACTGCACAGGCGAACGGACTTCCTCACTGGTTCTGGGCTTCCTGCCCGCAGGCTGAGAACCAGTGTCCGCTCTTCCTCAAGGTACCCACAACACTGCATGTGTGGCTTAGAATGAATACAAAGCTTTCAAGATTAGAGACAGAGGGAGAAACTCAGAGAGATGTATTGATCTTTTTATAAAATCTTCAGGTAAATTCAAAAAGTCTTACAGATTCTCATCACAGTCAAGCTTCAGTACTTTAAACTTCTTTGTGTTTCTTGCCCGCAGGCCTCTCTCCACCACCACATCTCCATAACTCAGTCAGATGAGATCGTGTCAGAGAAGACTAAGAGGACCCCTCATCCCTTGGATTCAAAGACCACATCTGACGTGCTCAGGTAACTTCATTATGTGCATTAAACGCTAATGAAATCGACAAGCGTGCTAAATCCATATGTTTCATATCAGCACACACAGTGAAGATGAAGAAAACTGCATAAAGCCTGAAAATATGAAGCCTACTTCTTATATTTATTGAAAAGTCAATAATTATCACCTTTGGCAGATGTTTGCATATTTTTGTCAGTGTGAAAAATGAGTTCAGAAGTAGGTGTGGTCTCGTAGACAAAACAGCAGTTAAATGTTTTCCTCTTTAATAGTTTTTACCTAGTGCCTCGATAAAACTGTTTATTTCCCACTCATAGGTTTGTGCTGGAGCAGTACAATGCCCTCTCTTGGCTGACGTGTACCCCTTCCACTCAAGATCGCCAATCCTGCCTGCCCGTCCACCTGGCCATACTAGTCCAGATGTACAATGCCATCCTAAACATGCTTTAGCTTTTGTGAGACTTCGAGGACAGCAGTCAAGCTTAATTTCTCCTGTGCCTACACCTCTTTCCGACCACCAGAGAGCACCAGAGCTCATCTGTTGTATTAGGTAGACATGGACTGATGGCCAAATAAAGGACAGGACAAGCCAGACAATCCCATGCCTGGAATGTAACAAATAAAAGAAGAGCGAAATGTTTTCAACAGCAACGTCACTCAGCTGCGACGCAGTGGAAAGCCAGTGCAGGGTGTACCTTCAGAAATGGTTCTGTGAACATTTCGGGGAACACAGACAGAGCCATCCCAACCATGCCTATCCAAGAAAAAAAAACAAAAAAAAACATTATATCCCACATGGGCAGCATCTCTTTGTGTGTTTTGAAGCATCTGTGGAGGACATTTACAGAGAAGCTCCGTATGGTTCTTTTTTAAACACCCTCATCTGTCAAAAGGGACTTCTGTGCAGGGTCACATGACTCCACGTGACATGTTTTACAACCAGCAGAGTGACATGAGATCACAAGCGCGTGTCTTTGTTACATCGAAGGTGTTTTTACATTTTTTGTATAGAACCGAGCTCCTTGTGTCTCGGTTGCTGGATGGTTAGCGAAACTTTTACCTTCACTCTGAGAGGAGCGACTCCCACTCACTCCAGAAGGGGGAAGTATTTGATAATGGCACTTTTTTTTCCCTCGTACCTTCCAAAGTGTTGTAGATATGAACACGATGGAAAATATTTGTACAGTTGAGGAACATGTGTTGTTTATAATGTAAGGCATACATTTACAAAGAATCAAGACTTATTTTTAATATTTAAAACGAGAAAATGAGAAACTTAAACAAGGCCTTTTTGTTCCCATTCGACCATTAATCGTCTTGGGATCTGAAATAAAAAATGTGTCATTTTAATGCAGTTGTAAAGATGCCATATTTATACAAATTATATCATGTCATAGAATTTGATATATATACATATATATAGATATATATATGTGTACATACATAAATATATATTACCTCTTTCAAGCAGGCACTTAATGTTACCGGGGATGGGCACAGTCTGAGCATTTATTAAAGATGCATTTTAGTTTCTTTTTGTTTTCTACAGATGCTGAACATTTTAACTTTTTATTTAAGTTAAATTAAATTCACACAGGAGATACGCTATAAGCTGTATATTTATAAAGTGTTCCTATTCTCCTAACAAAAACTTGAAATAGGCAATAAAAAACACGGTATTGCAAGATTATGAAACATTTCCGAATGCTTTACTTTATTGGCTCTCCTAAATGATGTCAAGAAAACCATTAGAAAGGCCTGTCTCTCGTCAGCTTCCCTCAGTCTGCTCTTTGTTAGATTCCTAGCATGTTTGTATATACACTTTTCAGATGTGTTTTTTGGAGTTTCTTAAAGTTGTAGATTTCATGCTGGTTGGTTTACTTTCACGTAATTCATATCAAAGTATTTTTTTTTCCCTTTGAGCTTTTTTTTTTTTTTGATATGCAAAACTCATTTAATTACAGCCAAGAGGTTAAATTGCCAAGTAAGTATACACAAATGTACAAAGGCAAGTTTGCAAAAATTTGTTACATCTATCATCACTTTGAATATCAAACAGATCCACTTTGGTGGGAAAGATCTGTTACTTTTACACTCTTTTTTTTAGTAAATTATTAAAACTCTTGCAAATGAAGTTGTGTTCAGTGTCCTTTAATATGGAAAACTGCAAACTACAGCCTTTTTTTTAATTAAAGAAAATATTCCATACTATTCACACTTTTTTGGGTTATCCAATTTCTGGTAAAATGTAAACAAGTCCTGCATCTAAGTAAAGTTGTGTTGTTACGCGTTATGCTACTGTTTTTTATTCTACTGTTAATATGAGGCTTTTCATTAGGCACACCTTGCTATTCCTGGGTCAGACCCCCTTTGTCTTCAAGGTCTTCAGAACTACCTTCATTCTTCGTGGACTAGATTCAACAAGGTGCTGGAAATATTTCTCTGAGATTTTGGCCCATATTAACATGACAGCATCATACAGCTGTTAAAAAAACAGTTTGAAAATGAAACCAGAAAGGGACGGACATCGTCAGCAACAGTTCTCTGGTAGACAAGGGTGTACTAAGCGCCCCAACATGTGCCAAGAATTGCAGAGCCAAATCTATGCTATACAACCTCATCCATGCATCCATCTTCTGCTCATCCAATTCAGGGTTGTTGGAGGCTGGAGCCTATCTGAGAAGCAGGATACACCCTGAACAGGTTGCCAAACTGTTCCAGGGTTACAACCTGAATTCATAATGAGAAATTCAATGGCAGACTTTCAGAAAGTCATGTTACAGGCTGACTCACAGTTGCACTTCCTTAATTCAAATGCACATGTGCATACAATGCACTGTGTCAAAAGAAAAAAACAACCAAAAGGCAAGTAGTGGATTCAGTATTCACCATTTACAGTGACTAATTGGTAAAGTAAGAGTGACTCTGACTAGGATATACATTGATTTAAATTCTTTTACTTACATAAATGCTGGCTGTAGATGTGTGTAGAGCAACAGCTCAAACGTGAAATGGTGCAAACAGTGTGTGCACAGTAAGAGCAATCATAATTTGACAGCGTCGTATAACAAGCTGTGAGACGAGCGCGATAAGCCTTTTATTGCACTGCTGTCAAGAGGTGTGAATCATTGTTTTTCAGCATCCGTCTTTCACAACACCCAAGGATTATCTAAGGCTGTGCAATGACAACAAGCTCTCCAGGCTCTTTGGAAATAAAACTGAACGTGGAAATAAGATTCTAAGTAAGCTTTGAAGAAAGCGACGTTTACTGACTGGTTCATTAGAGCAAATGAAAATAACGCACGGTACAGTGCTGATTGACTATCGTGCACGATCTGCCCTTCCTGTTCAACAAGATGGTTGAGTTTTATAGTGTGTATTCAGCTCACACCTGCAAACACAAGAGCTGATTAAATTCCTTTTGTAAAAGGAATTAATGTCAATACGATTTTGTCACATTACAGAAGTGCTTTTTCTGCACATTCACGTCAACTGTCATGCGTCAGTTTTACTCAAAAACAAAAGTGAACTGACGAAGGAAATGTCACTGTACCGTGACTTGAGGTGTGTCATATTAGACTTGCTAATGCTGCTGTGAACTGCTCAAAGTTGCTGTTCAAACCTGCAGATTTGATGCTTTCTTTTATTAAAGTTAGATTTCGAAAATAGTGAAAAATGCAGGATTGTGGGAGAGTTGGCTGCCTGTAAAGGTGCATGTGTGTGCTTGTGTGTTAAATGTTGGGAAGGCCATGTGAAAAACAGTAAATACATTTCCAAACAAGGATTTTTAAATTAGCTCATCGGATACATGTAATGATTCTAAAGGCTGTCCTCTCAAAGAGAGGTAAGAGCTCTGCTTTTTTTTGTATGATCTTGAAGGGAAAATATGTGCAGACAAGAGAAAACGAGATTGTGAAAGAGGTTCTATTTGACCATCAGGGTCACATAATATTGCAAGTAAAAAAAAAAATGCATTTCAAAAGAAGCTAGAAAAGCATAGTGGACAACAAAACTAGAAAAAAAGTCTCTCTTTGAGGAACTGGGCAGCTCGAGGACATGGTGAATGAAAAAGAGCGAGTAGTTGAAAAGTAAAAGCCACTGAAGAGTCACTTGTCGTGGTGGGGCTGTGTAATGGCCATGACAACTGGAGGAAGTGGACTCTTAATTGACTGCAATGTGTTTTCCACAGATGGCCTATTAGGCCATGGCCATTCACCTGTTATCTGGCTTTCCAAGTGCCTTTTTGCAGCCAAATGGCCTACACACTGGACAAAGGAGGGCCAGGGTCTGGTTTGACATAACATTAGTGCTATACAATTAGAAGTCAATTACATTTTATGTCAACAGTGCACCACATGACATCACACGGTTGCTTAATAAAGACCTACTCTGGCTTGCTGTCATGAAACAGGATGCAGAAATAGCATTTTTAATTTTTATTTATTCCCTTTTTTACTGAATACTAACAGGCAGTAAAACATGTTTGGGGTATTACGATATCTGCAGTTCCCCACATCAACAGATTCAGCTATGTGTTAAGAACTGCATGTACATGACTTTATTTGAAGTAAGTTATAGGAGCAGATAGGTGCAAGGAACCAGTCCCATAATATGAGAGCTCAATAAAAGAGTTCACAAAGGTAATGCTGCTGGCTGACTCACAGCGTGCTAGCTGAAAATACTACTAATGTGAGTAGTTCATGTGATGAGCGAAAAATTGGGTGCACTTTAAAGTTCACCAGAATGACTGATCATTATGTCTACTGCAGCTACTTCACAGAGCACTGTTATTGCGCTTAGAGCAATTCAAACGTTCCTGTGAATGTGTGTCTTAACAAAAAATTAAGCATTCTGTTTCCCAGTCCTCAGAGGAGAAAAAAAGCACAAACAGTGCAGAGGTGCACAGAGGGGCCAGTGCTACAGCCAGCCTGTCACTATAGATGACCCGTGAGAGTGCAGGGCAGAGCCATGTGCTGTTTTGACACGCTCGCTCCTTTTAAAGTGGAGGCAGCTGGCGGCTGTATCTTCACGCAGCTTTGTAGCTGCTACTTACACTACTGATCTTCCTATGGTCGAAGAAAGAAATGCAAACACACACACACACACACATGCGCACACTCCTTGGATACCTTATTGGTCTGTCTGGTGTCTGTCATGGCGGTAGTCCTGTGGGGTTGGACAACGTGGTAGGTCTTATGTCTGCCTGACTTTTAATATGCCCACCAGGTCACGGAGGGTTCAGAGCGCTACACGACTTGTGGGTGGTACAGGTCAGGATCAAAACCATCTAATGTGAGAATAATGAGCACTGATACGATCTCTATAGATGCTTTTTGCTGAGACTTCCAGGAATGTTAATTTCCCGAGAACTATTCATCATTATCCTGCCAGCGTGTGTGAAGGTTTGCTTGGTTATTGATGATGAGATTAAACGACTGAATCGGCTGAAGTATCAAAAGTGATACATTTCTCAAATACTGCTTTTTGATGGATTAGCGCAAAAGCTTCCAACCCAATAAAGTACTCTCTGATGATGGGCTTTTTGGGAGTTCCTGAATAGGTTTGTTAAAATCACATTTTGACTCTTCTGTTGACATCGATCTGTTGACAGCTGATGAATTTTAGTTTAGTTTTAGAGGTTACATTGCTGCATAAACTGTTGAAAAACATGCAATGAAGGTGAGAAAACGCAGCAGTTTTAAAAAAATGTTTTATTTTGATCTGGCACCTCTGCCGTCCATGATGGTGAGGGCTTCGTTGAAAAGCGCTGTTGCGCTTTATTAGATCATAAGCATTCATTTTAATTAGTGCCCTCACTTTTACTTTCTTCCGTGCTCGGCCAGCTCCAGCCGAGCATATTGTCAGCCATCTTCCAGATGGCTCCAAGGAAATGCAGCTTTTGGCGCAGCTCACACTCATCGAAGAGCCATCAACAGCTTTTGTTTATGGGGTCCCCGCTAAAGCGACAGAACGTCTGCCAACTCAGTACGGCAGCCTCTTTGGAAACGTCTGATTTTGTCTGAATTTGCTTTCCATCTCCAGACTTTCCATTTGCATAAATAGTTTTTATTAAAAAAGAGGCCACAAAACGAGCATACAGAGTTTGCAAGTTCCCTTTCTGTAAATCTCTCACTGCGGGGCATTACATCCTTCAAGCCGAAGGAGAACTCCACTTAACACTTTAGCCAATCTAAACAGAGGAAGATAAAAGCTCTGCGGACTTCAAAGCAGTCCATGTGTGCGCCCCCTCTTACGCACATCAAAACACTAGAGAGGACACAATCTGTCATTTATGTCGGGCATAAAAGTTTGAAGGACATTAATCCACTTGCAACTGCGTGCCACAAACAATCCAGGAAAGCTGTGCGGGGGCACGTAGCCTTAGGAGAAAACTGAGGATATGCACTAAAAATTTGTGTGCGGAAAAATGGCAAGTGGGATTAAAGAAACCACAGATAGGCAGTAAGAAAAAGAAGAACTCAATGTTGAGTAATACTTTAATTAGCAACGTTGACGGGTCGAACAAAAATTGAAACTGACATTCTGTATATTTGGAAACAAAATATCAATTAAAGACACTCCATGTTGCTATAATTAAATGAGAACAGTCATTAAGCAGGATTATTCAATATAAAAGATAAAGACTGCATATATGTACCTGCAGCTGAGGAGTCATTGGTTATTCGCAGGTTATAATCAGTAATTACTGGAAAGGGTGCACAACCTTTTTTGTCTCTTTTTTGGTGGTTATTTATCGGTTACAATATCAAAACTAACGCAGCTGTTGGCTGACAGATAACACAGTGACAGCTATGAGAGTTTGCGTGGGCGTGCGACTTTTGCGTGTTAGGCTGAAACATTTGGCATTGTCACATTTTCCACACAAGTCTGACAGTCACTAATTATAAACTGTAATCTTGTAACAGATGCTCCTCATCAGTCATCACATCACAGAAAACACTGCTGTTACTAATTTTTTTCCGTTATTGACTGATAGTAGAACATTTCTCGAATGATTTTTTTTAATTTTTTTTTTACAAAGTCTTTTTCTGCACAAAAGGACATAGTGCGTCTGGCTGAGTCTTAAAACCAATAAGCCATCGGACACTTCAACCCCCACTTGGCATGGCGATGAGGCCCTATCAACGCCTCTGAGATGTAAAACACGGCCTCTCCAGGCTCATTGTTTCATTATTTCATTAATTATTTGACCTAATTATTAAGAGGAGGTTCCACTCAGCAGCTGCTATTGGCTGAGACATGTTTGAAGCTGCTGTAAACACGCAACAACGGCACACCTGGGACTGAATCACAGTGAATTTCAATGTTAGGTACGCTGATGGAAAACTGCCACTCACGCTGGTAATTATACACTCCTGTTTTGCCTAGCAACTGCAGTGTTTTCTTTAGCGACGGCCTATTGTTTCGGCTGCATTGCTGCCGTTGTAGAGTATCGTGCTTTTTAATCATTATTTAGTAAAATACAGTACAATGATGTAACCTTTAATTGGATGGTAAAGGCACCACTCTTAGTTCAACCAAAGCTAAGACGTGTATTATTAGGTTTTGTATTTGTGAGCAACACATACGAACAAGATGTTTTATTGTGTTTTGGTACATTCAGAGCTATTTTATCTGTATTTGTTAGAGCATGTGGATTAGTCTGCTCGCAAAATGCCACATCTGCAACCGAAACATCCGTTTTGAATTGTGTGCGTGTTTAATATGTGGAGCAGTCGGACGATGTGATGGGACTTGTCTAGAAGGCACACGATTTGAAGCAGTGATGAAAGGTAAAAGTGTTCAAACTTCTTTCATTGCTCATGCAATGTCCTCTGTGCCCACAAGGGAGAGTTGTTAGTCAAGAGATCACAACTCACGCGTTTGAACAAAACATGTCCTCTATGACACCTCCCGTCATCAGGAAGCATTTAGGACACACAGATGACAAGCAGAGACATAAATATGCGTGCAAGAAAACACGTAAGAACAGACAAAGTTATTGGAGTTAAGAACAAATCACGATACAGACGGCGATGAAGACTATTGTATTTAAGGACAAACACATGCAAGCAAACAGCAAATGACGTTGAACCAGTTCTGTGTCATTATACACTGAACTGACTACACACGCATACAAAAACAAAATCCTTTGAATCCTTTATTCAGACCCAAACGTTGTTGATTCATAGGTGCACTAACACTCCCTGTGTAAATGGAAGACTCCATGCTTAGGAGGAAATGACTTCATCCTGTAACCTTTTGTCTTTACATATGCAACCATATTTCCAGGAAAAAAATAAATACAGCACAATTTGCAAGTTTGGTTTAGACCAGACTAAATGCAAACCTTCTTTTAAAGGATCTGGGCTGGAACATCTAAAGGGCATGCTGGGCATGTGCCCGGGGGCCACCACAGTTGTAAACTGTGGCAAGATCAAAATTATAAATAAATAAATAAACTTACCAGAATTTTTTTCTCTTATGTATGTACGTATATCTTTTCTGGTCCTTTTTACACCAGCGACTTTCTCCCCTACGTTGCTAAGGATAGTAGTCTCTCCCAAACTTCTAGTTACTGCGGAAAAAAATGAATGAAACAAGCAGAAGTGAGGTTATGACACAAATGACAGAGGAAAATAGAAAAATAATGGATGTGCGACTTTGATAAAAACTGCCATTTTTGCCCTCCAGTGGAAGGACTCCTGCAGCTCACAACTGAAAAGGGAGGTAACCAGGAACATTTTCCAGGGAATATTTCTTGCAATACATTGTATCTTTTTTTTTTTTAACAGAAAGAAATTGCATGTATTCTTTTTCTATAACTGGTCACACCCCAAAAGATTGCTTTCCCCCCAAATAGCTCTCTGAGCTTTACTTTATCATTAATTGTTTTTAGCATTTATCTGGCAGCAGGACTGTGCACAAGTGTAGCAGATAGAGCAAAGCGTTCCTGGCAACTGGCGCTGAAAGGAAGTAAAGGAGGATGAGAACATCAGGATGACAACCAGACAGAGAAGCAGGGAGGAGACAACAACAGGTGTGTGTGTAAAGACAATAAACACAAAATGCAGTGTTATCCTGCTAAAAATGTGAAAAAGCTCTGCTTGATCCATTTCCCAGACACTGACTTTTAAAGGTTTTAGTGAAACTGCACTGTGAAAGTTGCTTTTTCCAGTAAGCCACAGCGCTCTCTATTTAAAACTATTCTGTGTACATGTACAGTATGCACATGTATGATATGTGTAAATATTGAAGAACTGAAAGGGCCCAACTTAAACACACTGGTTTAGAGGCCACCAAATACTTGTACCCAGGGGTCTGTAACTTGATCATCTGGGCATGTGGCTATTAATATTCATTGTGACGTTTATCTCAGTGATTTTTATCCTTTAAAACCAAAACAATGTAAGTAAAAAGCAATGTTCTCTCTCTCCATTACTCCCTGTCTCCCCAAAACAAGAGAGTGGGATAAAATCAAGTGCCAAATAAATAAAAAGGTCTTGCCAGAGGCACTACACTGCAATCTTCTGGAAATCATGTCTTAGCTCAGCTAGTCCACTCAAGTTATATAGGAGAATGGGCTGCGAATCAAAGCCAGAACTGCAAAGCCCTGCAGTCATTTGAAAGATAGGGAGTGAGGAACACATAATAATGATCCATTAGCTTTCTCTCTTTGCATTTTCTTAAGATCTGCCTCTTATGGTAAGATAAATAAGCTTACTAGCATGACTGAAACCGAGTCCATAAGCATGTGTTCCCGCTTCCCTCCTTTTCAGCTTCCTTTTGTTGTTCATGTAGAGGATTCACAGTCGCATGTAAATCAACACTATTATGGTGGAGAAATTTGATGAAACACTCTTAGATCCAATATTGTGCCTGGTCGTCTTGATGATCACAACAATGGCATGCTGTTAAGGAACAGTCCTTCCCTGTGCCATGAGCCCTGTACATGTGTAATTACAATAACAATGTCAATATTCATCCTTTGAAAACAAAAGCTTATTGGCACAGTGTCTAACAGAAAGAGCTGATCCTCTGTGGCGGTTGGACAGTTTCTCTCTTGCTTTTTGTCTTGGTTTATGGTTTTTCTGGTTCTAATTTAGCCATCCTAATCATGAAAACATCGGCAAGCTGCTGCTGGAGACTAAACCAAGAGGTGAAACGTGCCCCTAAAAATTCCATCTTCACTCAAGTGGACGAACACAACAAGTAACATGCAGTAGACAGAGACAGACTTCTCAGCTGCCAGATCAAATGGCAGCAGAGAGGTTCATTATTGGAGACAGACTGCAAACAGCTCTGCAGATCCCGGTTTTGTTGTGGTCGTCCCAGTAAGCACGCGAGGTGAGGTGCGCCTCATTCTTTGTGTTCCCAATTGAGGTGAACACATACCTGCTTATCATCTGATTTGTCACTCTTTACAGAAACATTTACTTGTGTTGGATCTCTTTCTTTATTTTCTTCTTCTTCATCTTTTTTTTTTTTTAACCGTCCACGTATGAGGAAGAGTTGAATTGTGTAGGGTTGGAACATATCTCGGGCCATTCAGTTGAATGATTGCTGTCTACATATTCTCTGCCATTTCATTCCCCATCTTCTGGAAGCTGGCAGCCCCTCGGACTGCACATAATTTGAGTCATCAGTCTCTATTTCTACGCAGCAGATGTTTCCCCATGTCAGCAGGCCTCCTGACAAAGCAAGATGGAGAACCCGCCTCTTTTAAAGTGTTGCACATGAGTCCCCCCTTCTCCCCTTTCTGTCGCTCTGCCCACACGAACCTTTGTGATCCCTTGGGATACTGTCCCATGTCCTATCCTGATAGTGGGGAAGCATATTTAAATCAATGCCTGCGTTTGCACAGAAGAATTCAGGGGTGACACACAGGAACACAAAGACAGTGACTTATTGTATTTTTGTGGCTGGCTTGATGACTAATTTATCCTGAAACATAGACTGGGATCCTGGAACCGCTCTGAAAGCCTGGTAAGAGACGCTAATGGAAGGTGATTAATAGTCAACTGGGGCAAATGATTGCTATGATACTGGTATCATTACTGATGAAACGTTATTGAAATGGACATAATGGGTAATCACATTTCTTTTGCTTACATAATTCCAAGCCAGGGTGAGAAGTCAGGGTGCAGGAATGGTGATTTTAATTATTTATTTGTGTCAAACAAAAATGGTGCTGCAATTAAATATCTATCTATCTATCTATCTATCTATCTATCTATCTATCTATCTATCTATCTATCTATCTATCTATCTATCTATCTATCTATCTATCTATCTATCTATCTATCTATCTATCTATCTATATAGATAGTCTATATATCTATAGACATAGATATAGATATATATAGATATATAACCTGCAATAATAAATCTAGTATCATTATTGTGGAATATTTTGCAAGGCATGAAGGAAGAAAGAAAAAGAAATGCCCGAAAACAAATAAATGACGGTACTTTAATAGTGCGTGCCTCTCTTAATAAATGAATAACTAAATAAAATTCGAGATTTTATTTTATTTTAATTTCATGAAATTGTTGTAACGTTAAACCGTGTCCAATTCAACATTTTGTTTGGCTTTTGAAGGTTTAAAACAAATTTAAATCATGTTTTTAAGATGATTTAGGTTTTAAGATTTTAATACACCTCTCAAAGGTATTATTGTTGTACAATTTTTAAAAATAATATTATCTCAGAAAAATTTGCTTTCTAATTCAAATACTTAAAAAATACAGATACAGCAAATAGCAATAAGTAATGTCGTGTTCAATATCTCCAACACGCATGTAGGAAAAAAATCACGACACGGATAATGAAAATGTAAATTAAAATTTTGTAAGTCTATGTTGATGCTGAAGAAAAAAAACCCAACCCTCGCTGATTCTGGTGTGCAGTCTGAAGTCTGAAGCGCTAATTGGGGTCGACATGTTTTCAAACTCCCCTTTGGAGAGACCTGGAGAAATGGTTTCAAAGAAAAATCATCTCCTCAAATGGTCCCTAGCAATATTTCCTCCTCTTGCCGGCAAATGAGTCTGGGTGGAAGAAAATTGCAGGGGTCATTAGACCGAAAAAAAAAAAAAAGGAAAGGAAAGAAAAAAGTCTCACAGTTTTCTGTAGGTATCTTAAGCGGAGCGAAAGGATGTTGTATCAGTTTTCATTGATAGTCCCAATTAAGGCGTTATAGTCTTCCGCCTGAAACGGATTTTTGTGCGGAAACGCTTTTCATCTTGATCAAAGTTGGGTCAAATTGATAGAGTAAGACGTTTAAAGTCGCTGAACAATCGCTTATTTTAAGAGTTGTTTAATCTTCCAACAATACGAGTCAACTAAGAAAAAAAAGGGGAGGGGGGATTAAAATTATTGCATTTTTAGACATGTCAATGGGTTAATAGAAAGAGAGAGAGAGAAACGAGGACGAAATTATTTTCACAAGGTGACACAATAAATCACATCAGGACAGTTTTAGAGTTAAATTAAATGCAATTGAAAATATTTTCCCGCCACTGCATGGCGCTAGGGAACTGCGACACAGGATGGCACTTCATTGCAGACTCTTTTAAACAAATAAACCAATAACGCAGATAATTTCAAAATGATCTCTTTAATAAATGAGGTGATATTATGTGAACATTCCACTAGAAAACGCGACCCTAATCGCAAGCAAACAAACACATGCAGGAACGGTATAAATATTTAAATTAATGGGACATTTCAGAAAATAATAATAAGAAATACAAAAAGGTAAAGACAAATCTGCCACTTTTATTTGCAATGATAAAAATTAAAAACGAAAGAGGGGGAGATAAACGGTCATACGGCAAAAGACACTTTTGCACTGCAAAATTGTTTTCAAGAAGAAATGAATAGAAATGAAGTTTTAGGTCTCAGTATCAGGGAATGACAATGCACGAGCACAGCAACAAATCACTCAAAAACACGTCATTTAATTAGGATATTATGCTGCTCGGTTAGTTTTGGTCAGTCCTTCAAAGCATAACGATGAATGAATGAAAAAAAAAATACATGCCTGATGTCTCGTCTTCATAACATTTTAGATAGCTGAGCCTTAGTTCAAGTGAGCTTACGATATCGGACTCGGGCCTGCTGTCTGTCTCTCTCTGCTCCTGCACAGTGCAGACTGTGTACTTGCTCCCTACCTGGCGCCGCTGCGGCAGGATACATGACTGTACAGTGGTCGGCTGGCACAAACTCCCACACACACACACACACAGGCACTCACTCTGCGCCGCAGCTGCAAACACCTGAACAAAATATATAACATCAAAGTGCTACAGCGATTTCAGCCTGAAAGACAGGAAAATCATCACAGCAAATTGACGTCCCTCATTGTAAATGCACCGGTGTTTTCCACATTACAGTAGCCTGCTGCCCCCCGCCCCTCCTGCTTCTGCTGCTCTCTCATTCACAGAGCTCAATAGAATGGATCAGCAAGAGTCGCACAAACAGCCGGCCCGTTGACATCATCATGAAAGCCTTTCCTCTGTTTGACATTGTCACTGTGCGGGACAGTTACTTTGCATTACCACAGTTTCAGACGGCGGCTTCGCTTCCAGTTTCCCGGCGCCCGTCACGAAACAGCACTGCAACGAGCGCCGAGCAATCAGGAGATTAAGCGAGATGTAGCAGCACGCGTTCAATCTGGACTTCAAATTCAGAGTGCCATGTTTGAGAATAATGGTTCAAATTTGGAGCCAGGAAGCCAGATGCAATGGTCAGTAGTGTAGTCTAAATATTCAAGCCAGAAGAAGCTGCTAGCCTAGTCCTAACCTCTTTTGGTTAAAAAAAAAAGAAAAGAAAATTAGAGTGCAAATATTTTGAAAGTTTGGTTAGAAATTAATTAGAGCTACTCTGTGCAGTTAACGAATCTACATGCATTAAAAAATCAATAAAAAAACATTAATTGTTTAGATCATGTTAATGTTGGTTAGACAGCTCTGGTGGCATGTTCTTGCTGGTACAGCATTAACATATGTAAAACACATGAAGTGTGCTTACCTGTGCACACTATGGGTATTTTAACATACACACACTCACGGCGAAATCTCATAGCGTGGCAGACGGAGATCAACAGCTTTGCATGAACTTGCTGTTTTACCTGAGTTTTGCTTGAAGGAGCAGACAGTGCAGGATGATTTGCATATCTCTCCAGGTTTATGTTCAGCCGCTCATAAAGCTCAGACTACAGCAAATTTCTACAATATTATGACTTGTGTGAAAGATTCTTCTGTCTAAACACACTCTGCCTTTGATGGATGGGTCATGACTTAAACTGTTACAAATCCCATTCACGAGGACTCTCACGTTTCATGGAGTCTTTACAGGTAAATGCACATCACTGCGAAATGTATGAAAACAGTCAGCGGCAAATCGAGCGATGGCGAGTGTGTGATAAGAAGGGCCGGGTTTGGTGCAAATGCAGTGACACCTGAGGTGCTCTACGTTCAACTTGACAGAGCAGCAACTGTTTACACTGGCTTCTACGCCTGCGTCTGTGTGGACCAGGAGATCAAATACTTGCCCTAACAAACACACGCATTTGTCACCGGTTGGGTATTCATAAACAGAAAAAGCTCAGCGCATATAGTCTGTGTTTGCTTAAAAAAAAAAAGAAAATAAAGAAGAGCTATTCTTCTAAATGAGCATTTAAAAGAAGAAACAGAGACTAAAGCAAAATGTGAACATAAATATGGACAAACATACATTCAGACGGCTGCATGTACAACTAACACAAAATCACATGAATGTATGATACTGCAAAAATTGCCAAGACTAATTCAGCTGTCAAACTCTCAGTTTCTGTACCCTTATCTGACCCGCAAATCGACCAGAGCATCCTCGGTCTTCCACAAAGAACTTCATTTTTCCTCCTCGGTGTTTTTTTCTAAGCTGCTGGGATCACGTCTGGGGAAAAGACCACGCACCACCCCCACCCCACACCAGCCCCCACCCTTACCCTTATCCCCTCAAAGAACAGCCTTGTTTGGAGCTGCCTGTCAGTCAGGAAAAAGTGCTCCTTGTTCTGTCTGTTCTGCTCATATCACCCAAAAATACCCCTTTTTCCCGGATCTCGCGCTCCCAAAATGGGTCTCCAAATCTGATTATTGGTGTGTTTCTTCAGGTTGCCCGTTGGCATATTGGCATTTGACTTGTGATTTATCCTCTCCCTCTCACCTGCACATAGAGAGCTGCAGCTGGCAGCGACTGCCCTATTGTATTTCAGCTCTCTTCGGTTCTGCTTTCGTTCTCACCAAAACCTGTTTACTGAGTTTATTTCACACAAGCAAAGAACTTCACATCTAAATTCTTGCTGGAAGACACTGACAGAAATAAGAAAACACTTTTCACAGAGCAACTTTGTAGCTATAGACACAAAAAATGCCACAACAATGTTGCAATACTTTGACCTAAATAGCTTGAAATAATTCTTTCTGTTGCAATCATTTGAAGGATCTCCTTCATTCTGACACTATAACCATCCTACCTAGCCCATCTGAGTGCCACACCTCCACACCATTTCCATTAGGGTGGAGGAGGTTTTGAAGGTAAGAAGCAGATCTAAAGCGACAGCCAAATGGAAAATCCTGGATACACTTAAAGAGACGGAAAATGGAGTAAAAACACTCAGGTTGAAAGTTACTTCTTCCGCCCCTATTCATGAGCTCTCATGATCTGTGCTTATGGCTTTGCATTTTTTTCTCAATCAGTTATCCCTTGCCTCTTTGTCAGCACTGTTTTGGCTGTATAGTCCATTTTTCATGTGAACAACTGAGGACAATGACAGGATTGCTTCTCAGTAAAATCATGTCATTTGGGGGCAAAGGAGGAAAAGTATGTGACTGTAAAAAGTTACATTTTCCATGGAAAACTTCTGTTTTCTTCCTGTTTCCTACCGACTGGGACAACAAGTCCTTGTTGTTACTGCTTAGTATTATGATGACACAGATGACAAAATTGGTTGAATTCCTAACAAAAACAACAATTTCTCTCTAAATAAAAAAAGAAAAGGAATGAGACATTTTGTAAAATAAAGCACTGTAAATGCTGATGTCCTTCAAGAAAAATAAACAAATATTGACAGGATATTTTTTTCACAGTATAATAAAATATTTGGGAAAATGAGATTGCATATGTTAAAATGGAAATCATACATTTCGAAATTGCTATATTGAAATTTAGCTTGCAATGGACATGGCCATGGCATTAAATCACCTCTTGCCAGCTTCAGCATTTCATAAAATGTGTAATACGACAGCACTGTGAGTAGAGGAAATGTTTATCTTGTTTAGGAAAGAAAAGAAATTGAGTTGAGCGTACACGGGTGAGGAAATGCTCTTAGAAATTAGAGTAATAAACTATTTAGGAGATGATGGTAAGAACACTGAAAGAACATATAAATAAAATAAAAAAACAGTATATACTGTAGTATACTGTATTATACTGTAAATCGTGTATGCTGTGCAGTACCAGTACCCCAGACAAGCTGGAGGAGGTGACTGGGAAGAGGGAGGTCTGGGCGTCTCTGCTTGGGCTGCTGCCCCCGCGACCCGGCCCCAGATAAGCGGAAGAAAATGGATGGACGGATGGATGGATGTACAGTACCATAATTTATTTTGAGCATTGATT
>VURO01049543.1:5371-24518 GCA_015108175.1 Pelvicachromis taeniatus | reverse complement strand
TTTCTAATAAACGCCGGTTTGAAAACATGTCACGACAAATAGACACCGGTCGCCAATAGTAGCCGGGCGACCTTCGACCCGGAAGTTCGTTCGCGCTGTCTTCGTCTTCTTTTTAAATTTTATTGGTGGTTGGCAAACAACTGAATGGTGCATTACTGGTACCAACTGGTATGGAGTGTGACTGGAACGTCACTCAAAAAAACCTCTGCGCTGTCGGCCGTCTCATCACTTGGCCAGCTGTTTCCAATCAGCCGTCATCTCCGACCAGCAGCATTAAGCTGATGCAGCGACCATGGAAGTGGGATTATTACACTGAACTGGAACTGTGGGCTAGCGAACCTGCTAACTGTGATTTCTGCTCTTTTACTTCCTCTCCTGGAGAGTTGGGGAGAGAAGTTTCGGGGAGCACCACTCGTGCACTGGGCTACCACAGACAAGGAGACACTCGGGAGCAAAGGAGGAGCACAATTGGGAACTGCATTATTAGTGAACTGTTGGAATACGTTTTGGAGCACTGTAAGTAAACACACTGTCTTTTCAGCTCAGTCTAAAAACCGCCTGGGTCCTCTTTCCCTCTCACCACAATTCAGTCTGAGGAGGGAATAAGAGCCGGTCTCCAACAACCGCCGGGCTCTTTTAAACGCCGGGCTGGCCGGATCATTTTTTGAATAAACACCTGGGCTACAAATGGAAGATATACGGTAAGTGTGCTTTTCATTTGGAGAGTGTTTGTGGTGCTGAGCTGACCCTTCCAGCAACTGATGGTGTCACTCGGCCAGCAAATTTAAAAACTGTATCAGTTATCCAGCCAGAATCCCCAGAAGCTGTTTGCTTTGGTTCACTGTTGATATCCCCGAAGACTGCTTATTGTGCTCAGTTATTATTATATTTATTGATGGCTTCCTCAGCCAAAGACTAATTTTGTTTCCCAGCATTCAGAAACGCCTCCTCCCAGCCCAAGCCACAGCCGTCCATGCTGTCGGAAACCCGAGGGTGGAGGAGAGCCAGAGATTTGTAACTGATTAAATGCAGAGTGGTGTATAAATAGAGTGCAAAGAGGTGAATGAAGAAGAAATGCTCATCACAGGGAGCCCCGAGCAGCCTAGGCCTATTACAACAGAACTAAGGAAGCTTCCAGAGTAACCTCATCCAGCCCTAGACATAAGCTTTATCCAAAAGGAAAGTTTTAAGCAATGAAATGTATATAATGAAATGTATTAACCAGGGGTGTCAAACATAAGGCCCGGGGGCCAGAATGAAGGAGTGCATACATTTTTACCGTTTAAAATAAAGTTTTTAACTGTATTTTTATAAGTTTTACAGCTTTTCCTACTGATAAAGACTACCTACCAGCATTACCTTTCATACTATGTCAAAGTAATTAGCTAACAGATAAACAACTAAATGACAGGAAAGGTACTATTTTTCAAATATTAATGAGTCCACAATAAAAAAAACAACAAAAACTTTCATAATTCTTAATTACTTACTAATTAATTATAATTATGTATTGCGCCTTCCACCACCACTACCACCACGGTGGGGGCTAAGGCAGGAAGGAGACAGCAACACAAGACAACCAAAATTAATGAAAGAGAGGGACGGCCACAAGATTAATAGTCAGGCAGTATTTATTCATCTTTTAACATGCCTTGACAATAATAAAGTTAGCGAAAGAAAAAGGTGGGGGAGGGGGACTAGGCAGTTGAGCCAAATCGAATAAATGAATAAAAGAAAAAGAGACCGATAGCTTCCCGAAAGCCTAAATAAACTAATACACCAAACAAAAGGCCTGCCTAGCTGCTCAACAAGAAGAGGTCAGCCAGAAACACACGAAAGATCAGCCAACAGACACATGCAATTAAGTTTGTATTGGCCAATAGGTGGAGGCTTGACACCTGAAAGACAAGAGCAACAGACAAACAACAGTGGTACTTATCATGGCATGTAACACCCCCACCCATTAGGACCCAAACTCAGGGTTTGTTCGGAATAATTAGTGATCAATGCATAAGTCGTTGGTTATACTTCCTAGAGAAGAACTCCAAAGGGTTGTGATCTGTGAAGACTTTAACTGGATTAGGACTTGACCCTATAAAAACTTCAAAATGCTGCAAGGCCCACAGAAAAAAGAATACCTGAGCTGATGTTGATCAAACTTGCGAGTGAAGTAACTCACAGGATGGTCAGTGCCCTGGTTATCCTTCTGGAGAAACACTGCTCCTGTCCCGATTACGCTGTTCACCTTGAAAACAGAAGCCACCGGTGATGTAGCTACCTGTTCTTGGGCCGTAGGTGGTACAGTTGAGAGCTCTTGAGAGTTATACAACTTCATCATGTTGACGTAACACACCCAAGTAGAGCGTCTACAATCTGGGGTCTGAACAATGTAGTTCCAGAGATTTTTCTCTGCAAAATAAGGACCAGAGACTTTAACAGAAAGGGCTGAGCTGAACTGAAACAGTGTTTCCGTAACATTGACTTCAATGGCAGTAGGCACAACCACTTGATAAATGGCAGACCTATGTGTGTCTTCCGAGACCTCACCAGTCCATCTGTGCATCAGTAGACCTTCATCAGGAAAGAAAGCCAGCTTTTTCTTCTTGGCATCCAGCTGACTGAGAATAGAAGAGTGATATTTTGACA
The DNA here is from genome assembly GCA_015108175.1 of Pelvicachromis taeniatus. Taxonomy (NCBI): domain Eukaryota; kingdom Metazoa; phylum Chordata; class Actinopteri; order Cichliformes; family Cichlidae; genus Pelvicachromis; species Pelvicachromis taeniatus. The sequence goes on along the minus strand of VURO01049543.1, from coordinate 21,872 downwards.
GTGACTGTTCTGAAGGCAGGACTTTGATGCAGTTTCCGGCCTCGCCACTAGCGGGCGCGGCCGTTTGTGAGTAATGTTCTGTTGGGATGGGAAGTGGCGTTTATGGAGGCAGTGTAAACATGGAGTTATTCTTTGGCGCAGTTTATGGGGTTCTGTTGAGAGTGTGCGTCCATGAGAGTGGTGAGTTACAGGTTACCTATTTAAGAAGCGTGGCCTGTCTGTTTACTGCCACGGACATGTTCTGCTTGCACATTTTAGGTATGCTAAGTGATCGCTAAGCTAAGCTAAGTTTGGCTGTGCTAAGCTAAGGTCGGTTCGGTGATGCATTGCATTTAGTCGCCTTCTTTGCATTATTTAGCCTGATAAGTGAGTGGGGCACAAGAGTTAGGCGACTGATAGATGTTTATTTGTTATTGCTAAGTATGTGGCTGTAATATGCCATGTTGTTCTGTAATGTGGTTATTGGATTGTAACTTATGTTCTGTTTGTTCATTCTGTTTGTAGAACCACACTACCACACACACATCCACCTATACCCCCACAAGTGAATGTTCCCCTAAAATCTGCCATTAAAGAGCCTGAAGATCATCACCTGGCCTGGTCAATTTGCTGGAGGATCATATTTGCATTTCACCAGTGCACACCCTGCGATCACCATCCTAGACACTGAACCTAGACTCAGATATCATCACAACACCCTCCTTCTAAACAAAAGTCTGCAAACATTGAAATCTTTGGAAGAATATATGTACACCAGCATTTACAATTCTTTCACAAACCAGATCTGAATGATCCATATAAAAAAAATGTTTGCTGACGCCGCTTTAAAAACAAATATAAGGAGCCCGCTGGCTGTGAAAGGCTTTAATTTTCTATATCAAAATCCAAACAGCAGGTCTTGCAGGTCTAAGTACATCGACTACATCTGCAAAAATGTTGATTGTGCTAGCATTCCTGTCCTTTTGTATTAAAATCTACTAGTTTTTTTTTTCTTTGTTTTTTCAGACTTTAGCAGTGGTCTTGCTTCTGCTTCTATCCACTAAAGGAAAACATAACCTCAGCCCTTCACAGATGCTGACAGACAGCAGCAACAGACCTTCTTTAATGATGTTGAAGAATGGCTTTATATGCTCCAAGGTGGTGATAGTGCAGTGAAGATGCATCAGCAGCTTACGGCTGCAGTGACACAATGGGACACTTTAGGGAGGACTTCTGAAACTAGGTGTGCTTAGAAGTCTCCGTCCTGGGCCTGCAGAGTTTGATTTAACAACGATTATTAGGTCCCGTTGTCTCCAAGGTAACAGTTTCCACTTCTTTTCCTGCGTGTCGAGTGGCTGCAGCATTTGGCAGAGCAATGTTGGCCGGGGCACAGGAGACAAAGACATGATCAAGTAGAAATACTTGGTCAATACAGAAGAAGCTGTACGAGTCTAGGTTAATCCCTTTAGTGGGAGCAGAAGTTTACAGCGACTTAAACTGCTGATAAAACGACTTGTCTGTTCTGCAGCAAACAGATGAAGAAGAAAAAAACAAACTGCTATTGCTCTGAACTATAAAAAACAAATGGAAAAAAAAGCTTTTTTTGTGTGCTTTTTCATAGACATTCTGTACGGGGAGCATTGCAGAGAGGTTTATGGAAGTCAAAGCAAAAGGATGCCTGATCAAATCAACGAAAGTAAATGAAACTAATTGCATGAACAGATGACAAAACTCTGTCTCGCATGCTCAGAGCTGTGCTCCAAAGCATCACCGTAGAGAGGAAGAGTGATTACAGATGAGAGGGATTGGCCCTCCTTGTCTCTTTTTTAATTGCCTCCCACACTTTAATAGGAACCATCTATCACTCTCTGGCCCAGAAGCAGAATTCTCACACCACCGAGGAAGAGACTATCTAATACTTTCCACAGCACATCTACTGTTCCAGTCCACCTGTCCCTAAACTAAACACACAAACATACTTCTGACCTGACTGCTGTCACACACACACACACACACACACACTGAGGATCATCCGCCCACATTTCAGTCATTTCCCTTTCGACGTGAGCTAAAGGATCTTAGAGAAGTTGGGGAACGGCTGACTTTTTTTTAAGAGTCAGCATCTTTACTTCCCCAGAGGTTGATGAGAATCTTTGTTATAACCACCAGCACACTGCTACAAACACATTACACTCAATATCACTGTAACAATATAGTGTTTTATCACATATATTAAATCTATTAAATATTAAATCACCATTAAACAACCTCTGCAGGAGCAATTCAGCATGTCTAACATCCCACTATAAACCCAGTTGCCTTTAATTATTCAAAGCAAGATTTTAATTTAGCGGGTAGATCATCGCAAACTGTCTTTTTGCTTCACTTTTACATCTGATGCTATATGTAATACTTTTTTAAACATTATTTCGAGCGCCTTAAATGGTTAAAGTTGTGACATATTCAAATCTGCAGATCCCCTCAGCTTTATAATGCTTTCTAAAGTCACAGTTTTAACTCACTCCCATTGCGTTCAGTCATTTTCCATCACAGCAGGAGGCAAATTTTCAGCAAAAAGCTCAAACCCACTCCACCAGCCTGCTCAACGCCGATAAAATTAATTAATAAAAGTTACATTTGTGTCAACCTAAAACTGAACTCAAACATTGCTCCAGCTGCTGCAATTGCTGGATGTTGTCCATGCTGAAGCACCTGTCCCTCTGTGTCTGTGGGTTTGTCTCATCCCCAGGATTGCTTTCTGCATTGATCCAGAGTGGAAAACAATTTAGATTCAGAGCATTGCCACCAATGAGTGTTAATACCCATTCAGTTCCACTGGCGTGGAACAAATCCTTCTGTACATTCACAGACCATTAAGGTGAATCTCAGACTCATGTGCAGAACAGCAGCAGCTTGTCACAACACAGTGAGCAACGACAAACAAACAAAGAACAAGCAACTGTGTGAAAACTGCAATTTTCTGAACAAAAAGCTGCGCCGCGATAGCTGAATAAAAAGCATACATACATAGTCATAGTATTTGAATGAGGGATGGCAGAATTTTGAAGCCAGTGTACACACGGTACGTTATGACCTTTCTTGCTAGGAAAAAGGGGAATAACATTAACAGCTATTAAACAGAAGTTGATCTGTAGTTAAGAGTTTTCAAAGGAAAACACAATCTAAGAACAGAGTTGACATTTTCAGGCGAAGCTACTCAATGCAAAGACATAAATTTAGCTTCGAACCAGAAGCCTTTCCAGCCTCTCCAGGAAGTAGAAATTGTCTTGACAAAGCATGAACCATAAGGAGCAGATTAGGCATTACTTATATGCAGACTAAATACCTGAACACAAATAATCTCTCGATAGACAAAGGTAAGACATACTGGCAAGCTGCTCACACAACATCCCAACACTGAATGTCAAGTTAGCTACGCTTTTGGTGGAAGGCAGGACAAAAAGGAAGATGAAGCACCAGTCAGGAACTGGGGCTGGCACAAACAAATTTTAACACAACAGCAGATGGCAAACTTTGATTTATAGTCTTTAGTTCTGCCTGCCTGTGTAGAGAAGGATTGTGGTAATTCAACCAATAGGGAGGTTATAGGGATACACGTGTAAGAAATCCTCTGGAAAAGCCAGCAGCACTTCAGGCAGTGGTTATGATACTAACGCATAAGTCAAATGATTGTTGGCTCTTAATAGGAAAGCTAATGACAACCAAGTTCACTATGAAGCGTTAACCACTGCACCAACATGCAACAGTGTCGCCTCGCAGCAAGAAGGTTCCTGGTTTGTAATCTCCCGGTGGGAGATGTTGTTGTCCTTTGCATCTGCTTTGGTTTCGCCGCATAGTCCAAAAACAGACGTTTGGTTAATTGGTGATATGATTGACTGTGAATCAACATTTAACATTACACAAAGTATTGTGAAACAAACTGAATCGAAAGTAAAAACAAGGCCTGACATGGACAGTTTTGCCTTTTTGTCCTCCCTCAATAAAAATTCCCCCCTCACACCTCCACCAGTTGGCAGTAGATGCTAACTACATGTGGACACCGGTCCTCCAAGCTCCATACAGGACCTGTGCACCATCAGTGTGCTGCAATACCCAGACACTACTGGTAAGGAGTGCAGTGATGCAAAGCTGTAACAATAACATGTTCCAGAATATTTTTCAGAAACAACTGAAAACTCACCTTTGTAAATCTGCCTATGCAACTTGCTAATGATCCAGTTTTCTTTCTTTTCCCTCTGAATCTGTAAATTGTATGTATCTTTTTGTTGTTGTACAGTTTTTTATTCTCATGTAAAGTGCTTTGTGGTCCCTGCCTTGAAAGGCTCTATAAAAATAAAGTTTTACTTACTTACTTACTATTTTGAATTGCATAACTTAGTGTAAATTGTAACTTTTAGCACAGGTCACGCACAATTGTTAAAACAATTGTTTAAACATAATTTGACTCGTCAGTCAGCAGACAAATCAAATTGTCTGTTGACTGAAATAATAAATATATTTTATTAAAGACTATATAATAATATAAAAAGTACAATTAAAAACACCAATTAGCCTGTTTGAAAGTATAAAAAAAAACCCAGTTCACCATCTTAAAAACCTAAAAATTGATTTAGAGTTTTTAAATAATAAACGTTTTTCTGTACATGGCTGTGTTTTTGTGTAACAGTATTTGAGGTTAAACAGACTGTTATATAATATTCCTATATCTCTTCATCCACTCCAGCATTCCACAGATTAAATGCTTCAAATACAACCAAACAATACCTTGTTATTTATTTATTTATTTTTAGATGACACTACGTCTCTTCTAATGATAAGTAATTATGCTGAAGTGTTTTCAATTCTGGCTTTTTGCTTTGCCTGAAAAAGAATGATGACTAGCAGGCAGTGTGGTTTGTTTTGCATTGACAGTTGACGTAAATGATTACACTTCACATGAGCTGCTCTTCATCTTATCCAGACACAAAGCTCTGTTTATATTTCAGAGCGGGCCCCACACACACACACACACACACACAAGGAGTGATGATTTAAAAAAATAATAAAAAGCTGGCCAAGGTTTTAATCTTTGTAGAGCAAGTCTGACATCAATCTGACTCACATCACCGTCAAGTAGGCAAACACAGCGTCTATCCACCTCTTCAAATACTAGCCCAAATTCACGCAGTGACAGACCTATTTTCTTACTGGGTATACATCACTCTGCTGACAGGTCACTCTGATTGGAGGTGAGCCCTTTTGAGGGACAAAAGTATTGATATATCACAATAAATATGACAATATTGACTGAACGCACATTAGATTTCAAATTTCAAATTAAACAGGCTCTCAGACTGCATCATAACGATATTACTCACTAACTTCTTTTCAGAGGTGCAGCTGAAGCGAAGGAGCCATTTGCTTTGGAGCAGACTGACAGCACAGCATCACAGCCTGAATGAATAAAACCTCCCCTCTCTGTGTTCAATTCAATTTTATTTATATAGTGCCAATTCACAACAACAGTTGCCTCAAGGCTTCTTCATATTCTAAAGACCCTACAATGTTAAAAATAAACCCCAACAAGGAAAAAGTCCCTTTAAGCAGGAAGTGACCACCACCAGAACCAGGCCTGGGAGGGCAGCCGATTTAGTCAGGACATGATATATTTGCAAACGTACCACGAACGTTTTCGGAGATGCCGGTTACCCATCAGCTCGATCGCGGACCGGGGGGGGGTTGAAAACGATGTACGGGGAGTCTGCTATTTTTGCCGGCTCTAGTGGACCTTGACGACCCGCTCTGCAATCGAGCTGGTGGGTAACAGACGCGTCCGAAAACGTTCGGGGCACGTTTGCAAATATGTGATGTCTGGATAACCCGAGCAGATTGAAGTTTAGACAGCTACATTCTCGCCTGAAAATATGTTAAAAGTTTATTTTGTGACCCAGAAACAGTAATAAGAGTACTATTAAAACGAAGTAGCTGCTGCCATTGTTGGAAACTGGAATTTGCTGGGCCGCGCTATGAATTCTGGGAATGAAGGATACCCCAACCTGCGACGTAACCGGTCTACAAATGCGGCCTCCGTGGGATGCAGCACTTTTGAACTTTTGCGAGATCTCGCAATAGTTTTGTGGGATCTCGGAAAAGTCCATCTTTTTTTTTCTTTCTCCCATGTCCCTTGCGGAGCTCCGTATATCTAAGATTCCATTAATTAATATGATAAATTATAACTGCAAGGTCAGCGGAAGTCGAGTATTGATCACGTTCCTAGATAAGTGAACAACCATTATCCTTGAATTCGGCCAACGAATGAAGACAGCAATGAGTGGAAAAAAGAACAGATGAGAAGACAAATCAGTGATTCTACAATAAAAATTGATTTAAGGAGTTTTTGAAGTGTGAAAAACCGATTAAAGCATAGTGTCATGTTCACTGGGCTCAGTGTTAGGTTACACCTCAAAAACATGAATTAATTTTCCTGAGGAGAAAGTTAAATCTAAAAAGAAAAGTGCAATATTAGAGTATGTATACTGTTTTGGAGAGGTAGTTACAGTCTGCTCTAAATGCTCCATTACCCTTCTGAGTGGTCCAAGTGATACTGAAAACTAACCTTGCCCTAACCATAATATATTCCACAGAAAAAGAGTGTAACACTACACATCACTTGGCAGGACCATGCCAGTCTTACACATATATTATCTGAACACGTGGCTTACAACACCTGCCAGTCCCGCCCCTAATATCCCACCCAGCATCACCTCCACACCCGTGTCTCCCGCTAGACAGTTTTCCATTTGCACCTCTTCTCTCTCCCCTTTGGGGTGTACAAATCAACTTGACAAGGAACACCACTTCTATCATCCCACTCTCTCCCACCTCTACCTTTCCCCGTTTCCTTCTTGTCGGGGGAATATGATGCTATTATGCACAAACAAGAAGCCCCTAATACAACATAGGCTTTTTTATGTACTTCAGACTGAGCATTGGGTATTAAGGTTGGGCAAGAAGGAAAGCTGTTTGTAACTACAATGCTTGTGCAGGGAGACTCGAACAGACTGTTTTCTGTGCCAGACACACTGTGAACAAGTCTATTTGAATATCAAAAGAGAAATAGTGAATGTGTGAAATAGATTTGGAACAGAGTTGATTATGAACGCTTCCAAGGAGAGAGGGACAGGTCATAGGTTAGATAGTTGGGAAAAGGAGTGTGTGCACACACCTACAAGGAAATTGATAAGTTTAAAGTGTGTATGGTTGGTTGTGCACATATGGGGCAAGTGTGTGACGACAGACTGGCTTTGTGTATCCCGACTGTCACTTCATACATGCCCCGGGGCAAGGCAATATAGTACAAAACACAATGAGCAACCACGCCACAAAAAGAAATAAAATTTAAAGAAGAAAAAAAAACAGCCTTTAAATGCATTATGGTGTGTCGCAAGACTGCAGGAGTTATTGGGATGTATTCACACTTCACCTCCCAGATGACCACTGGCATACTCTGATGCCTTCACACAACAAAGACGCAATAAAAAACTAAAGGCGGAGGGTGTAAACGTGTAGCGGCTGGGAGATAAGCAGAGGAATATGAGGGAGTGGTGACACATCTATGGCTAGAAAATTGCTATTTTCATCATTTATTCATAGGAAATGTGATTGAATCTGGATGAGGTTCTTTGATTCTGAAGCAGTGGTTTGCAAAAGGCTAGCAGCATACTCACACACAATATATACACATTTAGACAGCCAGCTAAGGATTTGGTGTATAAAAGGTACACAACGTATAAACTCTAACTCGCAGTCTAATATACATACATGCGTTCCAATCACATATTCCAGATGTGGCTACATATGGAGCTGTAATAGAGTCTTTAGATGAAGCATTGGATTAATTGAAGCGTTCAAGATGAGAAAGCAAGCAATTAAGTCCTCCAGTGTGTTTGTGTTTGTATGTGTGGCATGTGACCATGTGCCTGTGTAGCTGTGTGCATATGTGTAATGATATATGCGTGTGCATACAAAACTTGGGAGACAGAGCAGATTAATTTCAAACCCATTAGAGATTTCTGATTGCGGATAAGTTGCTAAACCATTACACATTCATACTGCTACTTGCAATACTGTTTACTTACATTAGAGGTTGGAACTCGTACAACAAACACTGTAACCTTTCAGAACAAATGCGTGTGTGTTTTTGGTATTAGTTTTACCATTTGCAATTTTTGGCCTTAATTGATTGTGACAAACAAAGGAGAGACAGAAAATCTGTGAAGAAATTAAGGGAATGGCATTCGCCAAAAGATCTGACCAGTCTATCTCGCCGTTCAAAGCAAGCTTGTCGTCTGCACGCCAGCTATTCATCTATCACATCGCCCCAGAGTAGTGCTGCCAACGAATACTCTAAATTCGATTATAATAATTACATTTTTTTAAAAAGCAGCACTACCACCAGCCATCTGTGTTCGGAGCTACAAAGAATGCAAAGTTGCTGCTGGGGGCAGCATGCACTCTGTGGCAAACTCAGAACAAACAGCTGTGTGGTGTAAGGGCAGCTCTCACTCCTTCAAGCTCAAGTTGCAATGCTGAAGGTGCAGAGATGAGGGAGAGAGAGAGGTATTTAGCTAAAAAAAATTTAGCCTACTGTTATTAGGGTAAGTAAGAGGAGGACTATCACTTCAACGCCTGAAGGTGAGCAACAATGAGTCATACTATTTTCCAAAATGTTCTTTTTTTTTATGTTGTTAAACTTCTTTAGCTTTTTTATGTCTGTAAAAAAGTAAAAACATTAAAAGAAGTAAAAGAAGAAAAAAGTAAAGTAGCCTAAAAACATACAGTGGGAAAAATAATCCTTTGATTCCCCACTGAATTGGTAATTTTGCTCACTTGCAAAATAATGAACAGACTTTAATTTTTATGGTAGTTTCATTTGAATAAAGAGAGAGAGAATAGCAACAAAAATCCAGTAAAAACGCTTACATACTTACAACGTACAAACTGATTTGTATGTCACTGAGCGAAAAAAACATTTGATCCCCAACAAAATGTGACTTGGTGTAGACACCCTTGTGGACCAGTATAGTATTAAGACGGTTCTTGAAGTCTGATGCTCTTTACAGAAACTCTCTAAATCCTTTAGCTTTCTTGGTTGCACAAGGTCTGGACACCTTGATGTGCTTTTTTCTTAGCCACTCCTTTGTTGTCTAAGCAGTTTGTTTTGGGTCATTGCCATGCTGGAAAGACCAATCGACAAACTATCTTCAGTGTTCCGGCTTTAAAATTTCCCACGTGTGGGACTTATAAAGGTTGATCTTATCTTATCTTTACTGACTATGGGAATGGTGTTTTTTGGGCCATAGTCAGCATTTCTCTTCCTCCAAACACGGTGAGTTGAGTAGATGTCAAAGAGCTCAATTTTGGTTTCACCTTACCACAGGACTTTCTCCCAAATTGTCTCAATATTTAGGTATAAACTGGGAAACTTAAGAGGGGCCTTTCTTAATAAGCGGGACCATGCACATACTGCAAGATTCATACTTCTTAACCCAGTGGTTTAAGAAGATTCAACATCCATTATGACATTGTGTGTTACCAGTGGTATTCCTAGTGACTGTGGCCCCAACTGCCTTCAGATCATAAACAAGCCCCTCCTCTGTGGTTTTGGATTGATCCACCACCTTTTTCATGATCATCCTTATGATGAGGCAATATCTTGCAAGACATTAGTCAACTCAACAGTTGTAAATCATGTCTTTAAAAAAAACAAATATTCACAATTCAAAAATCTCAAGCGATAAGACCCAGTGGGGGTCAATTTAGGCCTGGAACACTTCAAATAACAACTAACCTAACCTGGCTTAAGAGACTGCACTGAAACGCCCATTTGTCAAGACATTGGATTTTGATCAGTAGATAACAAAACTGTGGAACCTTAACTGCGCTATATAAAAAGACACTCAATAAGCCTTATTAAATGGTTAACTTAAAAAAGACTGATACACTACAGGACCCAGATGGTTTGATAATAAAATATATTTCACAATTAATTGCCCAACATAATTAATACAAGCTAACCCAATTATTTTATGTATATGTCTATATTTAAATGAATGAACCTACAGGAGCAGTTGTGCCTCTTATTTCATTGCTTTGTGGAGGCAGTGCAATATTAAAATGGTTTAACCATGTGTTTATTTTTTTTAATGAATGATGCTATTTGACTCTTTGATCAGTTTTTGACAAACCTACACCAAAGCAAATGCCTTTTATATTGATGTGATCACATATAAAGTGTTAAGGATGCCCAATAGATCAGGGGCTTTAAGATAATTATTACAGAAACTCAAAGTACTGTTAACTTTGTTCCATAAATTGTGTTGAGAGCTGAAATAATTTTTCAGGATACACAAGTGAAAAGTGTAAAATATAACTCCACTCAGTAGTAGTAGTTCATTCTTCCTCAGTGTTTTCTCTTATGCCCTAAGGGAACACAATGAGCTTTCACATTATCAAAAAGCAGCCAGGATGTCCTTGAGGCCCTTCGTAAAGGCAGAACAAATGGGGCCACACAGAAGACAGTCAGGTCATCGTGCTCCAAATGGCTCCACTGAGCCAGTCCTCTTTCGCATTGCCTCAAAATAGTGAGACCTCGCTAAATAGAGGGTTCAGTTTCAAAAAGAAAAAACAGGGAAAAAAAAGAAAAATCCTACACAAACTTAAAAACCCAGCCATGAATGCTGATTTTTCTATATCTCTGTGCTTTTAATTGTGACACTAATTGCTGGTAACAGTTCAGCCTAATTACCTATGTGTCAGAAGATTAGCTTTAAGATTAGATTAAAACTCTAAAGCTTTAAGGATAGAAGAAGACCTAATTTAACTTGATTTTTATTTTATTTTTTAAATAGCATGCCATCTTTCAGTACTGCAGGTTAACAATCTGCATCTAAAATTTGGCTTTTTCTTTGGCTTTTGTAGCCCACTCACGCTTGTAAAAATAAATACAGAAAAAGGTCTGACAGTAATTAGTCTGTTGTAAAGAGTTAAATAAGTCTCCAAAGGTGGAAAATATTTTTGTTTTTGCTTAAAGTTGGCCCTGAAATTCTGTAGTGGTGCATCTCCAGAAAGTATCACCAGAAAGTGCAAAATCCAAGAGTATCTGAAGTTGAGAAGTTTGTGCATTACCATTTTTATGCATTTGTTAACAGTGCATAGCTGGATTTAAAATGAACAATCAAACTCTTATTTCCAAGACTCTGTTGGTGAGCGTTTCAGTTAATAACCATATTGACTTGAAGCAGACCGTTAAGGGGAAAAAAAAAAAGGAGTTTAGGAAACTCCAAGTAGAAAGACAGAAAGACACACATGACTAAACTTTAAGTGTTGAGTAATCCCAGAGCTAGAAGAATTAATCAACTCAATCTCTCATTTCTAACTCTTTTCCTCCTCCTCCTTCCCTATGGTAAGTTTAATTTGAAAAGAGAGAGAAAAAGTCCCTTTCCACACTGTCTCAATACATATTTTTCTAATTTCTTCCTTCAGAAAGCTCTTAATGGCTTCTTCGCTAGACCCTGATGAAAACAATGACTTTTAACCTCCCTCCTCCTTCATCCATCTTTCCCCTCCCTCCATCACAGCTGACTTATTTCACTTTCTAAATGATTTCTTACTCCTTCATTCTCTTTTCAGCCATTCAGGCCTTGGCCTGGGCTTCTGGTCGGTGCTACGCATTGTGACAGGTGAAATGAAAGCCCAGAGAAATCTCATCTTCTTATAAACCCTTGAGGCATTCAGCCAGTCAAAAAAAATATTTTCCCACCTTCTTTCTGAGGCACCGACAGATGGAAGAAGAAAAAAAAAAGAGCCGTTATATGAAGACCATTTGGGGTTTTCCTTCATTGACAGTTAATCAGCGCTGTTCGTTTTGTAGCAGTGGGGAGCTGGGGTAGTCGAGTATGCATATATTTACAGACTCAGTGCAGTATGAGTGGCATTTCTTCTCAAGAAAAGAAGTACAGCCTGCATTGTAATTTCAGCCTTAAGCTAAATATCTAGACTAGCCTAATCAATGCCGCATTATTTATACAGTTTACCCCTGATAGTTATAAGTTGTGCAGACAGTGCTAGAGGATCTCTGTTGCACTTTTTTTTCTTTTTAAATCAACTAGTCTTTTCAAATTACCTTTTCTATTTTATCTATACCATGTCAACAAGGAGCTTGGTGTGAAAAAAAGCATAGCAACAGACAGCAGCGAACAGTGCTGTCAGGCATTGCTGATTGAAACCTCAAGGTCACAGGCAGAAGAGCAGAGCCAGGCAAAGAGAGGAGGAGGAGAGGAAAGAGAGAGAGAAGAGAGAAGTCGGGGCAGCACAACAGTTTAGACTCTCCAGGGTCTGGCTGTGTAGCTCACTCACTGTGCTATTTTGTGCGTGTGTGAAAGTGTGAGTGAGAGGTTTTCAAGGCCTCTCCCTGTAGGCGGATTCTGCAAAGTCACCCCGCTCTGTGCATCTCGTCAATCTCTCTATCGCCATTTCCCTCTTCACACTCCTGTTGTCTGCCTTTCCTTTTTCTTAAGTGCGACTTCTCGAACTGCAGCATGTCCTCCCCATCTTCACAGCACTGTAGTCACATTTCTCTGACGCTATCATTCCTCCTCTTTACCAAACTTTTTCCATCACCATCCTTCCACTGCAGACACCTCTATCTTAGCCAAACACGACCTAGTATCGCTCACCTTCCCCAACCTTCTTGTACTGTGTTCCTATTCAAAGCAAGGTCCACGTCTTTATAATGTCTCTACTAACCTCAACTATACTTTTTTTTTTTTTACAGCTTATGTTTTCTTCCATAACCCCCGTCCTTCTTTTCATCCATTTACATGAACTCTCGATATTAATGCTGCCCTTTTACTATCACACAAGTTGAAAAAATTTATTCAGCTCTTTCTGCCATATTTCCCCCTTTTCTTGCTATTCCATCAGTACTTTTCACACCATCTGGCCCTGTCATCTCTTCCTCCTTCCATCAATCAACACTTATCATATACCAAGAAATGGTTGGAAAATAAGAAGATTAAGTGCATTAAGGTCTGGACTTCTGACCATCACGGTGAAGAGGATTGTCTAACAAGACAGGTGTTCAATTAAGCTGAGAACTATAACTGCTGAAGCTGTAACATATGAGTCATAATTTTCATACTCATCAGTTCATTGTTCCCTCCTATCAGTATAGAAATCGTTCATCACAGAACAAGAGTGACCAGTCAGAACAAATTTGTACCGTTTCCAAGCAATCGTTCTCTCTGAGGGGACAAGTGGACCAAACCATCCCGTGAAAATACCTACCACAGCATAACAGAGACACCCGATGTCCACACTAAAGGTTCAAGGGTTCAGGTTTTCCTTTTAGTCTGTCCCTTGTCTGTATTACTTGTCTGTATTAGGGAATCAGCTCTCTCCCTCTCTACTTTAAACTGCTCAGTTCATCCATCCATCCATCTCCTCACCTTGTAATTCTCCACTCTTGCTGTAGAGCTCTCGCCTCTGTTCTCTCAGGTAGGCACTCATGCTGATGGCATGGGATGATGATTCAAACCTACAAAAGGCAAAAAAGTTCAACAAGGGGGCGCAACATATCAGCATAATACTCAAAGGTGTGTAAACGAGACACAAATACGGAATTTAAATCTAGAATTTCATACATAAAAACACATTTTGTGAAGTTAGTTTACAACAACAGTTACAACTAACTGACCAGACTACAGATGTACAAAAGGTAAAAATATTATGATTTTCCTTAATGACTGGAATGAAGTGTTACATCTGTGGGTTAAATTCCTGTGAGCTAAGCTTCAATGTGCTATAAAAACTCAGCCTCAGACCATTGAGAAGAACGTTTCTTTTTAAAGGGACTCTGACCTTAAGGGAGTTAAAACAGCTCATTTCATGACGGCTGAACTGAGAGAGCATGGCAAGGCCCAGTAAAAGACAAATAGTAATTATTTTGAACTGTGAATCTTGTTAAGTATAATCCAAGAAGAAAAATATGAAGCTGGAAATGAGCACTGTAGATCCCCTTTAATAAGTTGAGAACTATATGACTGATTAATGATTAGCTAAGGACCCTTGACATAAAAAAATGCTAAGAGCTCTATACCTCTCCTCTGTTATCCTCAGTGCACTGCTAACAGGAAGAAACAAACTGCTCTATAAGTACAGTTAAGAATAGTTGGTACAAAGTGTACTATAATTCAACAGATTTTAGGCTACACTAGACTCTGCTGTTTTTAATTTTTTGTGTTTCACATGCTTTTCTTTCCTGCCTTATTTTTTCTTTTTTCTTTTTAAACTTGGATTAACACAAACATTATAGAAAGTAATGTGACCCTTACTTGAAGAGTGACTGCTTGGCACGCTGTGGTTTTTTCTTTGCAAAAAAGGCAGCAAACTCACTGCCAGAGCTCGCATAGGAGAGCTGAGCTGAAGGCTCCGTGGCACTGCGGCTGTTCTTCACATCCAAATACTCCATAAGCAGAACCTAAGCAATACAAAAACAAATGGGTCAAAATGTAAAAAGCTGAAGAAAAAGTGTTTAAGAAGTAAAAATTGTTTCTAATGCAGGGGAAATATCTTTAAGTCAATCTAAACACAAGGTAAATGTAGCTCAAATGTGCGGTACCGAAAAACACAACTGAAGGAACATTTTGCAGATAATTATGTTAATCAGCAACAGGTCAGTTACATGATTGGGTATATAAAGAACATCTTAGAGAGACGGAGATTCACAGAAGTAATGAGGGCCAGAGGTTCACCAGTATGCAAAAATTACAAATAGTGGTGGTAATATTCCTCATCATGCAGTTGTGAAGATATCTCGTCGTTTATGTTACATAATCTCATCAAAAGGTTCAGAGAATATGGAGAAATATATGTATGCAAAGCCTAAAATCAATAGAGGATCTTCTGGCCCTGAGGCAGCGCTGCATTAAAAACAGGCATGTTATGGAAATCATTGCATGGGCCATCCACAAGGTTAACATTTTATCATGCAAAGAAGATGCCAGCAAGATAATGCTAAACGACATGCTGCATCTATTACAACAGCATGGATGTAGAGGAGTCCGGCTGCTGAACTGGCCTGTTTTCAGGTCAACTGACTTATCAACAACTACAAACAATTGGTTTATCATAAATAATGAAACAACAAGCCCAGAAATGCTAGAATCATTTATCAGATACAAATAAAACACATTCAAAAGTCTCAAAAGTCCAGCAACCGGTCTTTAAATTTAAAGTTAAATTTTGCTACACAGCAGTAAACGAGATGTTGCTGCCAACAAATTCAAAACTCTGTAACATGCCACTCTGACGGTGCTGTGCTACTGGAAACTGAATTTCCCGGAGGAACCCCACCCGAGGGATTAATAAAGTTTTATCTATCTCTATCTAAAATAAATATCCTTCTTAAATCGGTATTTTCTTAGTTTAACTATTTAATGTGTTTCCTAATAAAATCAGAGAATTCTATTTTTTACTTACATTTTACATAGGAAGTGACTTTATATTTTGTAAAGTTATAAAGTTCCAATCAATCAACCTGCTGCACTTAATCAACAATTTTCATTTCAGAGTAAATACTTTAGTGTTTTCTTTTAGTCGGTATACAGAAATTATGAATTAACTTTTGAATATTTTCATTATTTAATTTTTTTTTTTTAATTTCCTGCTGTACAGAAAAAGCACAAACAGTTACACATCTATTTCGAGGGGCTGTTTCTTAGTAACAGTAAAACAGAGATTTGTGATAATAAAATGCACATTTATATAACAATTATGCAAACTTATCTTGAGGAGTCTTTCTGAAGAAAACTATTTTTTTATGTCACAAAGTCACCTGCATCATGTTTTAATGTAAAATGATAAAACTCTTTATTTGTTGTTCTGATATGCATCCCATTTATATGCTTTATCTTAATACTTGATATGACTCTGATATGGTAACATGAAGTGCTTACGCTTACTAATGACTCACGAGCGTATCCTTGGAGCCTGACCCTCCTGCTCTGTTCTGTTGTCAGATTATTCATGCAGAGCTTTCTGTATATCCTAAGGTCTTTGTACAGCAGGGCTACTTATGGTACTTGTTTTGATTTCTTATTTAATTTTTATATAGCTTTTTATGACTGATGATCTATACACTGTTGAGATTGCACTAAATTTCGCTGTACATGTTACAGTGAAGATAAATAAGTTTCTATTCCATTTGATATCCGATTCTAGTCCTGCTGCTTAATGAAGAGCTTTAAAGCAATGTACTGCAAAAAAACTAACCAATGTACATTTGTTTGTTGTTGTTTTTTCCTTTGATTTCTTGACAGCTCTTGTGGCAGCTGTGGAGAAACATCTATTTTCTAGAATAGTATTATTTTTGGTTGAATAAACCCACAAACCTTTTGGTGACTCGTGCTTTCATATCACATCTGATGGGAAATTGAAACTTTAGATGACTTTTTTTTTGCAG
>VURO01049542.1:5309-17618 GCA_015108175.1 Pelvicachromis taeniatus | reverse complement strand
ATGCACCCGACCCCTACGGCGCCTCCTGCTGGTGGTGGGCCTGCAAAAAGATGGGCCCATGTCCCTTTTTCGGGCAGTGCCCGGCCAGTCCCCATGGACTAAGGCCCGGCCACCAGACGCTCGCCCTCGGGCACCCTCCCCGGGCCTGGCTCCAGGGCGGGGCCCCCGTAACCCTATCCCGGGCAGGGTAAACTGTTCCCTTGTTGGCTCTCTCATAGGGGTCTTTTGGATCGCTCTTTGTCTGGTCCCTCACCCAGAACCAATTTGCCATGGGAGACCCTACCAGGGGGCAAATAGCCCCCCGACAACATAGCCCCTGGGATCCCTGGGACACACAAACCCCTCCACCACAATAAGGTAGCGATCCACGGAGGGGTGGCTCAAAGATTAGTTTTCAAAAAGTTGGTAAAGTAATTTTTTAATAGATGCAAATTCATTATAATAAAACTCCCAATTTAATTATCTGCTTTTCACCAGCAGATCATGAAATATTGGAAACTCCTGCATCATTATAATGTGATCCATAGTAACGCACCTTTGTGTGGGATAACAGGTACATCACTGTCAAGCACTGGATGGAGAGACGTTTATATGACACGTGGCTGATAATAACAGTACAATATGACTCATTCTGTACTCACAATACTTTCAAGTCTACATCTAATTCAGTTTTATGTTTAATTAATTTGTTAAGACAAACTCCAACCTGATGACCTGATCACCTGATGACCTGATCACCTGATCACATACTGGAGCATCATGTGGCCATTCCTTTTGCTTCTGGGTTACAGCGGGTGCGTAATACACCATGCACACTTCAGATTCTGTGGATATAAATTATATGTTACAGTCATGAAGTTGAACTGATCCACTGCTGTCATGAGGCTTTACAGGTGCATAATGTGTCATTTTAGCCTGTTAGTAGGTGGTTGCTAGGAAACACAATGACGTCATAATGTGGGACGGAGGCCTAAGGTGTACCTGTGTGCCGGTTTGGTTTCTCAGCTTCTGATCGTGCAGGAGGAGCTTGACACACACACACACACACATTTCTGTGTTGCAGCAACACTGTGACACACTCATGTGTGTTTGGTGTGTTTGTGCTGTCGACCCTCAAAGGATAATCTAACCAAAGCATACTAAATACAATTATACATTATAAGTGGGAAACATGATCTCATTTTTGCTCGATTCCTGCAACGCTTTGGTCTTGCTGTACAATCTAAATGTTGTTGTGTGTTAACCGGTTGTTAGGCAGTGTGATAATGTCATAATACCAATTTACCACACTGTGCAAAAGTCACTAGGCACGTCTTTCTTTGTATTTTGCCAGGAAATTGGGAAATGGTTGCAGTAATTACAGCGTATCAGGCAAAACCAGAGTCTGTGCAGTTATAACAAGCCTGAACGTCAATATTTGGTACGATCGCCTTTATTCTCCAGCACAGCCCGAGCTCTCGCAGCCAAGCTTTGTTGTCATGTCTTCAAGTAGTCTTCAGGAGTAGTTCCCCAGGACAGTCAAAGCTATTTCGGTTTCTTAAAGCATGACTTTTAGATCCAGTCCATCTGCAGACTGTTTTTGAACCTCCCCACTTCTTTGTTTAATCCTCATCTGTCCACTTTTTTAAGGGCACACTGCACATCATGCCGAGGTGGGCCACGTTTACAGCTTGTTGGGAATCACCTAGTTGGTGCATTCATTGTATTTTATTCCTGCCAGAGTGAGTTATCATTGGCATGTTCATCAGCTGAAGAAATGGGAACGTTCTTGTCAAAGGCTGCTGGTAGCAAAATGCCTTAAGATACCATTTCAAATGGATTTATTTGTTATGTGTAGACATATCCTTTGATCTGGGTTAGTGTGTGTTTGAATGACTCATAGGTCAGTGTTAAGCGGCTTACCAAACGAACAAAAAGCATTCCTCTGAAAATAGTCCGGTGCAAGAACTGGACTGAACGTGAGTGAAAGAAAGAAAAGAAGAAACGCTGTCCTCAAGACCGTTGAAAAACACGAGACTCGAGGACTTTGCACCGTACTGAAGGTAAGCGCCGCTGTTACACGGAGCATAAACGTATTTTTATTGACCATGTTTCACACATTACTAAAGTCGAAAACAGAAGGCAGGAACGTGGGTAATTTCAGCTTTTTATGGAAGTGTGTGGCCTACTGTTCCCGGAGCAGAGAGGTCTGAGGCTTCACTTCTGCAAACAGCTAAAAAGGGAAAATGCACAGCACTCCTCTC
Organism: Pelvicachromis taeniatus; assembly: GCA_015108175.1. Lineage (NCBI taxonomy): Eukaryota > Metazoa > Chordata > Actinopteri > Cichliformes > Cichlidae > Pelvicachromis > Pelvicachromis taeniatus. The sequence goes on along the minus strand of VURO01049542.1, from coordinate 15,375 downwards.
TGCTCAGTGTCACGCAAATCTCCGAGCAGATGCCATTCCAGCACAGTGTGACTAAGGATTTCTGCATCTATTCATCTCTCGCCACCTTCCTCCACCCCGGTGCGCATGGTAATTCTCTGGCTGCCATCCCGAGCTCTGTGTGGATAGACCAACAATATCTGGCATGCAGCTCGCCTTATGCAGCTGATACTTTGGCTGACACTCCCAGCTCGGAGCCGCACGCCTGCATCGGGAAGAGGTGTTCGCCGGCGGGCTGCGTGTGCTGCAGGGCCGGGCTCATCCTCAGCGCCTGATAAACGGGATTTATTCCCAGCCTCAGGTCGACACACGAGTCTGAACCGAGGCAGAGACAGAGCTGTAATTATAGCAGGGAACGGGACATGTAATGCAACATTAATGGCAGCCGGGCTGATGCTTCGCCCACAATGCCCCCTCTTCAAACACGACTAGTGCATTAGCAGCAGGCTTCACTCTCCCCACACTGATTGAAGCTATTAAATACAATTTAGGATATGCAGAAAGCTGGTGGCTGAGTGGTGTGTCTATGAAGACCAAATCATTTGTGTCCTGCTGCAATGCTGCTGTTATTATTCAAGCTTCTTTGGGAGGAACAAAATACTGCATTTTAATGGTGTCTAAATCACAGCTCTGAGGAAATGTTGAGTGCTTGTCCTGTAATTTTGTTCCCTTCACTGTTGCTGTGTGTTTGCTCGTGCCCCATTTTTCAGGCATTGCTTTGCACTCGCTGCCATTTCTCACAGAAATTACTACGCAAAGAAAAGTCATTTGGTTGTCTGTGAGATTCATGAAAAAGCCATTTGTGCTGCTTACTCAGAAATAAGGATTAGACAAAAAGGTCATTTACTGATGCAGTCAGTGTCTGAATCTGCCTGCATTTATTTATGTGGGCTTTTTGTTGTTGTCTTTTTCCTCGAACGTCGAAGAGTGAGCGTCTGTTCCTGTGCAGATTCGCCTGTGCACCTGTCGGGTGCATGTGACTGATGAAGCGTAACCTTTTAATGTGTTTACACACTGACATTTCCCAGGATCTGTCGTGTTCCTCAGAGAAACTAAAACCCTTGACATTCTTTAGGCTCACATTTCCTTGAGCTGCCTGCTCCGTCGGCTCTCATAGCAGGCAAAGCCAACTTCAACATCATAATTACATCGGCTTCACTCCATCATCTGCCCCCTGTCAAAGAAAACTTTACAAACATGCTCCACCCACTATCTGAGCACAGTCCCGGACTGCATCATGGACGTCTTCTACACTCTTGACCTCTAAATATTTCTAAGGTTACAGAGTCTTTGTGTATATTGAATTTGAAGGTACATCTGTCTAAACATGGCGGCACGGTGGTCAGCACTGTTGCCTCACAGCAAGAAGGTCCTGAGTTCAATCCCACCATCAGGCTGGGGTCTTTCTGTGTGCATGTTCTCCCGTGTTTGCGTGGGTTCTCCCCGGGTACTCCGGCTTCCTCCCACAGTCCACAGACATGCAGTTAGTGGGGATAGGTTCATTGGAAACTCTAAATAGAAACCCATAGGTGTGAGTGTGAATGGTTGTCTGTCTGTGTGTGTTAGCCCTGCGACAGACTGGCGACCTGTCCAGGGTGTACCCCGCCTCTCGCCCCAAGACAGCTGGGATAGGCTCCAGCGCCCCCGCGACCCTGAAAAGGAGAAGCGGCTGAGGATGGATGGATGGATGGATGGATGGATGGATGGATCTGTGTAAACACACCTGATGATTCACTCTTCTCCACAGGCCCATGAATGTTCAGTGAAGAAGGAATAAAATGGGACATCCAGCCCATGATATTGACTCTTAGATGAGGCGTGACATTTAAGCGACAGCGTGGGTTTTAATCAGTTTGCTCATTTGGCTCCTCAACATGGTCACTCATATGTTCTGGGTATTAGGACCATGTTGTGAATGGCCTCAGGGCTTTTGTATCAGGAATGAACAGGACTCTTTGACTTCAGTGAGCTGCTCTTGCTTGCAGTGACATTCAGTAATTTGGGGGATTTTAAAACGGCACCGATCAACATGTTGAAATAAAACATGAATGAAACGTGTGTTCAGTCAGAGGACAAAGCACGCTCCCTCAGCTCCAGGGAGAATTTCATACCTTTGTTTTGCTTGTTAAAGCTCACAAAGTTTTGATCACGCTCGCTCGTCTTATAACATTGTTGGCACAAACAGCAGGTGGCAGTTTTCCTCAGAAATGAACTGCAGACGCTCTGTTTCCTTACAACAGAAGAAACATGAAAGCATATTTATAGATACGATTGGCATCTTTGTGGCCACAAATACTCCTAATGAATGATAACGACGCTCAGCACCGGCTTAAAGTGTAAAGAGGTGACTGCTGACAAACATGTTATCATAATGATATTCTAGGAGCCACCCACTCTTTTTTTTCTGCTTACCAAATTCAGCAGTCCTAGTTGTCATGGGACGAGAGGCGGGCACTCCCCAGACAGGTCGTCGGTCTGTTGCAGAGCTAACACAAAGACAGAGACAACTATTCATATTTACACCTACAGCCAATTTATACTCACCAGGTAGCCTAGCATGCATGTCTAAGGAAACCAGAGTACCCGATTATCCAGGCAATTCAATTCAATTCAATGTTATTTATATAGCACCAAATCACAACAACAGTCGCCTCAAGGCGCTTTACATTGTAAGGTAGGCCCTACAATAATACATACAGTGAAAAACCCAACAATCATATGACCCCCTATGAGCAAGCACTTTGGCGACAGTGGGAAGGAAAAACTCCCTTTTAACAGGAAGAAACCTCCGGCAGAACCAGGCTCAGGGAGGGGCGGGGCCATCAGGGAGGGGCGGGGCCATCTGCTGCCACCGGTTGGGGTGAAAGACAGCTCCATACAGCAAGCCCCCAGCCAGAGGACTCAAACCCAAGACCTTGTTGCTGTGAGGCCACAGTGCTAACCACTGAACCAAACAATATAGAATCGGTTTTCAGGTTCACATATGTTGTTAAATGATTTAGAGACTGGGCCATTTTCTAACCCGATGCTTACAAACTAGAGGCACAGTTAAAATAATAAAAAGCAAATAATAAAAAAATATATAATAATAATATGTGATATATAGCTATAATATATAATAAATAAAAAAAACTGTAAATAAATTTGGTTTAAAGTGATAACATCAACATATCTGTCTTATATTAATGTTTATTTTCATTTTGTACTTAAGTCTGTTACTTTAAAATTAATTTATTTACTATTTAGTTCTTTTATATAAATATAAATGTTCTGTAAATATATTTCAGTGGCTCCATGGTGTAGTCGTTAACCAGTGGTTAGTTAACCTGTTCACCTCACACATCCCGGGTTTGGGCACACAAGCCCAGACTAGGAAGGTCACGCTAGCGTATTCTTAGCGCTGGCCCAGGGAACTGGGAGCTTATGCTCGCTTATGTGTCTTGATTCACTCACAAATATACAGTCCTAAGGTTAATTGGTTAGTAGGATCTCCAGATCCAGAAAACCCTAACAGGTAGTGTCAGTAACATTTACGCCAAATCAGATATTCAGATCCATGTGTTGTGGTGACCCCTTGGGGAATTAAAAGGAGCCTATTACAGTATTACAATCACAATAAAATTTTATTTTTTTAAAAGTTATGATCATAATGAAATTTTTTTTTAAAAATACAAGTAAATAAATAAATAATACACACTTTATTTTAACAGCTGAACTATCAGTAACTAACTAACAGCACCCCTCTGTCACATTTAAAAAATAAAATCAACCTGAAATAATCTGTTAATCCTCGACTTTATACTGAATTAGAAGTGACCACTGCGTCTACAGAAACACCAAAAGGAGCCGAGTCAGCCTTCCTCATCGGTGTCCAATCTAAATGTCAGCGTCTACCTTCCCAGCTGTCTCTTTGCAGACACTGTGCTCCTTGTGTTTCCAATTTGAGAAACATGCTTACTTTCATTTGGGCCCCGCTGCTCTTGTCAATGTAAATCAGGTAGGACTCTCAGACCAATCAATACAGACCTGAGAAGGGCTTCACTCTGCACACCCCAGGGACTCATCAGTGACACAAGTCTATTACACCAGAGCAAACGTGTGAGGGACGCGGCTATGAATTGCAAATCAGAAACTACGGTCTTGCCTGCTATGCAAACTGTGTGTTGTATTAAAGCACACTTGGGAATGTTACTATTAAACAAATCAAGGTCGTACTGCACAGTTGGCTGATCCCTGACAATGTATGCTTTGTTAAAAAAATAAGAGACATACTGGATTTGAAACTTTATCCTTATGGAAGTTTGTTTCCACCATTGGAAAAAAAACCACTTTGTTTCTGCCACTCAGAAGAAAATCCCATCCATAAGTTTACATTTCAGATTATTAGATTATTATCTCAAAATTTCAAGTGACACATCTTAAAATTTCAACGTACTGACTCAAACTTCTGATAAAGTAACGTTTTACTTTATTTTCACTTAAACCTGTAGAAACAAGCTTCCATACAGCTGTGGTCAGGAGTTCACATAAACTCATCATGGGCATGGATTTCATTGTCATTTTGTATTTTTAATGATTTCTTTGAACCGTTTGTTTTCCAGGGTGGTATGATTGTACAACAGATACCTTTGAATGACTTTAAAAAACACATTTTCTCTCATCCAAACTGGGTCAAAAGTCTACATGTAGGCTCAAATACATGCATAAAGTAATTTTAATAAGTAGTGGTGAAGGTCTTGACATGGCCGAGGCCTATTAACCTCTCGTTACTGATCATGATTAAGTACAACTGGTAGTTTTTCTTTACAGAATAAAAAGGATTTGTTTGACCAATACTCAGAACAACGGTAAAGTCCAAGGAACTCAGTGAAGAAAAATGTAGATTTATAAAGTTTGGAGGGTCTCTTTGAGTCATTTCTAAACAACTCCATATTCCAGTAGCTTCAGTTCCAGCAGCTGTACACACGTTAATATAATGTATTACCACTGTGCCAAGGTCTGAAAGAAGGGCCAAACACACGATAGGGTAGAATTCTTCAACTTTACCACAAATCAACAGCTAGATGGTTCAAACTTGGAAACAGTTGGGTGTTCCATCAGGGTGATGATCCCAAACACACATTAAAACTGATTTTGGAATAGATAAAGTAGGCTAACATTAAGCCTCTCGAATAGCCTTCCCAAAGCCCCAACCTCAACCCAAGGGAAATGTGTGAACTATGCCTAAATGTCTGGCCTGTGCAAGGTACTGACTACTTTAAATGGTCTCTACCAATTCTGCCAAAAAAGGTTGTCCAAGAATATCCAACAAGAATTATGGCAGAAGCTTGTTGATGTCTATAAGTGTCTGGTTGCTGTGCAATGTGATAATATTAACGGGGGAGCATGTATATATTTCACCATATAATTTTGAAGCCTGTTCACTGAGTTCTTGTTTTTTGAAGTCATTAAATGTGTATTCTGTACAATCACTCTAACATGGAAAAGACCAGTTCACTTAAATCATTAAAAGCCCAAAATGATGAGTTTATGTATACTCCTGAGCACAGCTGTATATACTTTAGAGTGATCAAATCTGTATGTCCCACTGAAACCCCACTGTAAGGTCATCACTTTGCATTCCACCACTCTGCTACATGAAGTTTAATGGAAGCACAATGATATTTTTGTCCCCTCTCTCCTTGTCTGTTTAAAGTTCAATTAGGGACACACTGTGCCTTGACTTGCAGTCATTAGACGTGATGCTACCCTGTGCTCTGAAGAGTGCTCTCAGGCTCCTGATTAATTCAGCTGATGGAGAAGTTTGATGCTCTTTCTCATTTCCCTTCTTTGTTAGTTAAACCTCAAGGGGTGATTATTACGCTTCCTGTGGGGATTTGAAATGTTCACAAGTTGTCAAAACCTTTCAGTGCATACTCATGACAAATTATAGTAACCACTGCCAGCATAGGGTCTGGCTCTGTTGAATTTCCTCAGCAGTAATGTGCTTGACATGATGCAAGTGCTTGCTGTCTGCATTAAAAAAATAGCAGCTAATTAAAAGAACAGATCCTACTTTGGTGAATGTGCTTAATTTTCAAACAAAGAGCTAGATGAGTTGTTTGATTATTTAATATGAAACTATAGCTAGAAGTTAGCCTAGCATAAACAGAAGTTAGCCTAGCATAAACAGAAGTTAGCCTAGCACAAACAGGAGTTAGCCTAGCACAAACAGGAGTTAGCCTAGCACAAACAGAAGTTAGCCGAGGACATACAGAAGTTAGCCTAGCACAAACAGGCATTAGCCTAGCACAAACAGGAGTTAGCCTAGCACAAACAGAAGTTAGCCTAGCACAAACAGGAGTTAGCCGAGGACATACAGAAGTTAGCTTAGCACTTCACACAATCTGTCCGCCTGCACATCAAAAACAGTTTAAACAACATCTCGTATAGTTTTGTTTAGTAAAGATAATTTGCTATTTAGATAAAAACTTTATTAATCCCTTGCGTGGGTTCCTCTGGGAAATTCAGTCAGTTACAGTCAGTCATTTACCAGGCCTTTACTCTTAACTATGACGTTTCAACTATGAAGTTTCATTTTTTACAAGATTTGTATGCAAATGTGATAACAATATTAACAGTCATCAATAAAATGGAAAAAAAGAAATGCACTTGTCAAATGTTTCCCCCAGGCAGATGCAGTGAGATAAGTTTATTCTTTAGTTGTTTTGAAAGTGCTATATAAATAAATTGCTTGCTTGCTTTAGTTTTAAGTGTTTCTGCTAAAATTTTGAACTAGGTAGAGCAAAAGAATGAGCACAAACTAGCTTTCACCGAAGGGTGGCTGGGCTCAGCCTTACAGACAGGGTGAAGTGCTCAGAGTCGGGCTGCTCCTCCACATTGAAAGGAACCAGCTGAGGTGATTAAGAAATCTAACAAGGATGTGTCCTAGACGCCGCCTAGATGAGGTGTTTTGTGCATGTCCTACCAGGCTGAGGCCCCAGGGCAGAACCAGGACACGCTGGAGATATTACATTTGTCGCTTGGCTTAGGAACACTTCAGTGTCCTCGCAGAGGAGCTGGAGGAGGTGGATTTAATAACATGCACGTCTTACTAGCCGTTCCAATCGGGACTACTAGAACTTGAGTAAATGTTCTTCTGTTGGCATAAAAAAAAAGTACAGATGTTTTTTTTCTGGATATTGTCGGCGATCCTTGCAGTGAGAGAAGCCCAAACTACATTGATTCATATGTTTCAGATTTGTTGGATAAACATTTTTTTGTACTCTGCTTTAGCACAGTGTACAAAAAACACCATTAGTAATTCCCTTTAGAGCAAATTTATAAGGGAAGCAGTCACAACAAGCTTTATTAGCATTTGTTGTGATGTGGTTTCAGAATGATGAAGGCTACTGAAGAAGACACACAAGAAAGAATGCAAAAAAAAAAAAAAAGATTTGTTTTACTTTTGTATAATTCAACCATGCAACAGGCTATTGTAACAGGAGTTAGCACAAACACTAGAAAATAGTTGTTGCTCTGTTCTCTATGTGGACTAGTGTTTGAAGTTTGGCGATCACTGTTTTGTTCTTCTGAAAGTAGAGGTAACTACATTTTGACCACAGGTTAGTCAACTAATGGCCTCTCCAACCTTACAACTAAACTGCTTTCTGAGTCATGGTTAGGAGCTTTGTTGGTGTGCTACATTGACATACATAAAACATTAAAGCAGTGCCCGTGTTTGCATATGAACCTTCTTTTCTAACTGTATGAAAGCAACTAAGCAAAGCATCAAGCTTACACCGAGGTAGCAGTGTAAACCTTCTGCGCAGGCTCTCCAGTCCCACACGTAATTTTTCTCTCCCTACTCATGTCAGGTCATTTAGGTTCATTACCCGTCAGCAACCGATGATAATTTGTGTGCCCAGCTGGAGGTTAGTGTCATGTGCTCCCTCGTTGTGTGTGACATGTGGGTCCCAGTTCTCCAGTCCAAGGCTTGAATTATTGAACAGGTTCTGCTGGAATGACCTGACGGTGACCCGATGCTGCAGCACAGTAAGAGAGGTTGGGCAGAGTGAGACTGAATCTTCCTCCCTGCAGGGCAGATGATACGGGGCATGATTGGAGGGCATTAGTGAGAACGTATTATTAATTAATCATCAGCTGGTAGCAGAGCAGGGTTAGCTGAGGATTAGAAGTAAGAGTCAAACGTGAGCATATTTATTGCACATACACACACATATGTCTCCATCTTCTTGATTCTGCAGCTGAAAATCAACATGTACAACAATTTCACATGTTCAGTAAGTTTACGATGGGTAATGTCGCACTCACACTTCCAAATCACAAAGACACTGCCATGTTCGTTTCTACAGGGCTTTCTCGTTTTTATGTGTCAAAGTCAAGCAGCAAATCAACAAACTGAGAAGCGCAACCTAGATTAAGACCTTTGGGGGAAACAGAAACGCACGGCTGCAGAGCTGACTCTCTTCTCCAAATGAGCTCAGAAGACCAGTTTGTGCATGTGAGAATAGCTGAGAGGTAAAAGTAGTCCCTGCACTAATGGGAGGTCTGTTCTGCTGAGAAGTTGTTACTGTCAAAGATGAAAAACTAGCTGAGGCCTCCCCTCTGTCTGCACAACCGCCACAAATCTCCAAACGTCACTCAGAGTCCTCCCAAAGAGAGTTTATGCCAGAAACATCAGATGGCTTCCATGTGATTAAACAACATTACTGAGTCCCTTTTTAATGAGTCCCAGTCTTTAAAAAAAAAAAGGACAAATATCAGTTTTGCTTCGAAGTATGTGTTAAGTATGGAAAGTTTCAATAATGCAGCGAGGAAAGTAGAACTTTTGTGGAATCCACATGTTTTACGCTGTCAGGTTCAGACGCGAGATCTACCTTCTTCTTCATTCCCTGTAGGTGCTTCGCTCCCACGTGTGTCCCACGGAAAGACGAGTGCTGGTCTTTTATACATTTCAAAAAGACACCATCTTTAAAATGATCTTCTTTGTGGCTGGCAGCTGCCTTCAATCTAAGCTCGAGAGTGCAGCGAGAATCCTCTCAGTTCACGATTCTGCATACTTTGTCACCATGCCTGGGAGACTGAGGATTTTCTGTTCTCATCCAACCTTAATACCCAAGGAAAAATTAAAGCTGTGATTCCAAAAGCATACATAGAAAGTCAAAAGGTTTCTCGTGTGTGTGCACGGAAAGAAACAGACACCAAATAACAAACACTTCCAGGGGCTACTGGTAGGGCACGCTTTCAACAGCCTGTTAAAAAGAACGTGAATTCCTTGACACGTGTTTTAACCTTGACATGTGCCAAGCATCGGTTTCATCACGTCCGCCTACAAGCTGCACAGCGGCCAGCTCCATGCTTCAGACTAACCGAATTAAAAGCACATACACTGCCAGATACAAAGCCCTGCTACAGTTAATGATCAGCTCTGCAATTTTCCAGTGTATTTCACATCACTCTCTGTCCCAGGCCACCACAGTGCAGTGATTTTTTTAAAAACCGTAAATAATAAGCAAATAGAGATAAAGATGAGTGCAAGAGCAAAGACAGTGTAGCAGCAGCAGCAGCTCAGGGAGTACATTAGGAAAGATTGTGTAGGGGCGAGTGAGTGGTTTCATGTGGAATGGTTTTACATGGTACTGTAGGAAGTAATATCACAGTCATGTGACCCTCTCGTGGTACCAGGTCGGACGCTGCGATGATCTGTTGTATTTTATTATTTTAGCTAATTGTTAATAACTCTTTACTGTTATGACATATGTCAGTGTGTATTTTTCTTTTCTTTTTATTGGGCTTACTGTTAAATGTCTAACTAATCTGACTTACTGTAAATGGAGAGCAATTAACCGTCACTGCCTACTGCTATGTCATAAGTAAAGGGAAGAGCAATAAGTGATATGTAGCATCACAAATCAAACATTCCATCAGCCAAATATTTAATTTCATCCAGCATGTCCTACGCTTATGGCATCAACATGTGTGTGTGTGTGTGTGTGTGTGTGGGGGGGGGGGGGGGGGGGGGGGGTTGTGGTTTGTGGGGGGGGGA
>VURO01049536.1:59573-111500 GCA_015108175.1 Pelvicachromis taeniatus | reverse complement strand
CCCCCCCGCGCCTCGCCCCCCCCCCCCCCCTTTTTTTTTTTGTTCCCCCCCCCCCCCCCCCCCCCCCCTTTATCTTCTGTTTCTTCTCGGGCCTATCATCTTCCTCCATTTGCTTGCTCTGTTGTACCTTTGGTGAAAGCAGCATGTGTATTCATGGGAAAACAACCCATCACTGCATGTGTGTGAGCAGGTTCTCATACAGATAAGAGATCTTAAACTAACAAAAGAGCTTAAGAACAAGTGAACCTATCAGATGGAACAGACCATGCAAAAGATGAACCGATTACGTGCATTTGCATACGTGTATATCCATGCGCAGATGCACGTGCACACACAGCAGGTAATATGAGTGGGAACAGAGGGTGGCAAATTTATTTCACGTTTGGGATGGAGAAAAACAAACAAAAAACATATCTCAAGAGGTTGAAAGTGGGAATTCAAACTACTGACCCTGTAGCTAAAACGTCTGAAATGACAGATGAACACAGAATGTCCTTAAAAATACAAAAACACAGTGCAGATAATAAAACCCTGGAGCCATGCTGACTGTGTAAAGCTCACGTTTTTGGTGTGCCAATGCAGACTTGTCAACAGTTTCAGCACTGATATATCAGCCTCATGATTGGTTGGTCTCCAGCCTGACTCTCGGGGAAACCTTCACTCAACAGCCCTGAGGTGAGTAAACACTGTTCTTATGTGGTAGTGACTACTGTCTTGTTTCCCTACCAACCCAGTGTGTTTTGGTTGCAGCAGCATTGGCAGAAACTTGTTCATTAGGTATCTTCCCTGGGGCAGAGGGAACAATAACAATATCCCATTGTCCAGTCGTGGCACGAGGAGAACAGTCAGAAAGACAACCTGAGGCCGAGATGTTAAAGATAGTTTTTTAATACAATGGTGGCATTATCACGCCAGAAGTGTGTGATTGTCTTGGGATTCTTCATTACGTTAAAGAGTAAAAACTGACAGCACTGCATCCTTAAATTTGAGCACCTCTGCCTTTTTTGTTATATTCCATGTCAGCCTGTAAAACAATATTACATGTTCTTTTTTTAAGAGTAGTCTTAAAAAATACAGTCACAATGCAAATGTGTGTGTACATTTTAAAGGTCACAAGTTTGATATCTTGACGTAGGAACTTGTCGAGTATCTTACATAAAGTCAACATAAGCAGAGCCTGTCCACACCTGTCCTTCTCTCTCGCCCACCAACGAAAGCCATTTTCGTAACACTGGTATGACATTGTGACTGAAGCATCTGAGAGGTTATATCACTCCTTAGTTTCAGAATCAGGCAAAGATTTTTGCAGAAGTCAGTCTATTCTGTGGGCTCTTTCCTGTGCAATAGTAAATGTCTTTCTACAGCATAAGAGCCTCAAAACTTTTCAGGGTAGACTTCAAAAGAAGGGCTTTGAAGTCGTCCGCCATATGGGATAATGAAATGCATGGCGAGCTGTCAGATTAACTCAGGAGGCACTTCATTTTGACAAGCTCTTTGGCTGCTCAATACAGGCATCATAAAGGCTCAGTGAAGCCCAAAAAGCAAGAGACCACAACTTCATTGTTTAACTATTGATGCAAACTGCCTCACTGCTGGAAGACTGAAGTTAGTTCTCTCTCTCTCTCTCTCTCTCTCTCTCTCTCTCTCTCTCTCTATATATATATATATATATATATATATATATATTTGGCCAAATTCATCACAAGAAGCTTACCTAGCTAAAGCAAACAATCTTTTGCAACCACTCACCAACCACTGAGTGGTTGCATTACAGTCATGCATTACACACACCTAAAATATAGCCAAAATTAATATTATCATGAACACATGTACATTAATAACATAACTACCTCGCCTATGCTAGCATCAGCTGATCAATTCCAACCTTTTTTCCAAACATGGCCATGGCGACAGCCAAACTGCCAAACTCGAAGTGTCGGAATCCAGAAAATAGCAGGTAACTCATGGTGGCTACTTTCATCTTTCCTACAGTCTAATAAAAAGGCTGTGCAATACAGCTAGGCTGTTAGCTAGCCATCACATAGCCATCCTTTGTCACATATCCAGTTTGTTGCAGCTGCCATCAGGCGGGAGGCTACGTATGCCCTGGTCAGGTCACCTAGCTAGATTGTCTTACAAAAATATTACAAAACTGTTTCTAGTAAAAGCCACTGAAATGCATGTTGTGACAGTTACTGGGTCATTTATGGGTCTATAACAAGATGGTGGTATTCTTTAACTTGCATTAAATTTGACACATGATACGTGGCAATATTAATCCCCTGTCAATCAGCGCAGTTCCCAGTAATCAAAGCTGCATTGTAACAGCTTCAGATCTCTAATAATTGACATGTGAGCCAGCAACACTCCATTAAAAACAAGCTGAGGAGTCAGTTCAGCTGTGTTCCCCTTACCACAAAGCCGCAAAATGTAAAACAAGCCTTTAATAAGAAGCACATGGAGGAGTGGCATAAAGCTTTAACTGGCTTTGACACAGTTTCGCTCCTCATCCATATGTATGCCACATCATAATCAAATCCCTGCTGAAAGTAACAATGCCTCTTTCCAAATTCAACACTTGCTTACAAAGCACATGTTGACACTGGCGCCAGAACGCTGTGGCGCTACCAGCTTCAATCATATACACACACATCCATGCAGTTCTTCACAGCGTAAAATAATGTTCATTACCAGAGACAAATTTATTTTTTAAATGCTCTTATGAGCTGTTATCCTGCAACTTACCTGTTTACAGATTCACCCTGTGGAGGGTAACCAAACGTGGAGCACCATGGACCATACAACAGACATTTGTGAAAGCTCAAATACCTACAAAATCACACCATATTATCTCTCTCTATATATAAATATATAGATAGATAGATAGATCTATATGTGTATATATATGTATCTATATAGATACATATATGTATCTATATATATAGTGCATTTACGAAAGAGCACAAAATTTTATGTAAAACTGTCCATAATTCATCTGAATTTGCCTCAGTTTGGTGTGGTCATTCACATGGGTCTACAGGTGCAGCCCATCCTGCAAACCTTGCAGTCAGGAAACTGTTTAAAGCTGTGAGACTGGCCTTGGCGGAAGGACAAACGGGACGGACGTCTCTCTCAATAGCGCTTCTGACTCGGAGCATTCAGGAGTGTTTTTTTTATTACAGGTGGACTGGGACGCCCAGTGGAGTCATATGTCCACACCTGACCTTACAGGTCTGCCAAAGATGGTGAAATCTCAGTGTTTATGCACTTGAGGTCCACACTTCAGAGAGGCACTTGCAGAGGAAAATGAAAGGTTATGTGAACACTTATCCAGATATAATAAAATGTCCTTTTAACTCTGTGGTTTCTGTGTAGGTATGCGTGTCCTTTCAACCCCCGATATCTAATTTTCAGGTTATCATTGAATACTAATACTGAATTCTAATTCTTAGTTCCAGTAACAAAGACTGCCCCTCTTCTTGATGTGAAGTAGACAGGTGTGCTTGTGGATGGTGTGCTTGATGGTCTGGGGTGGAGTTCAGAGAGGCTTAGTGAAGTTTTGTTAAAGCTGCTGCTGTAATTTTAATGAGTGGCAGGGAGAGGGATTGGAAAACCAGAGACCAGCTTATCTTTAGTGGTCTTAACTACTAAGTTGGTCTTTGTTAACAAATTACTTTGGTTGCAAACTTAAGCTTAGTATATGCCACTGGTCTTTTCTATGCACGCTAATGTCAAAGCATGCCTATGGTTTAATAGGCGTCTCTCACATTAACATAGATGTCCACTCATCCTACTCAAGGCCTGCCGATAATGGTTCTCAAATATGGGGCTAATTTGATACCATACCTCAGAACTCTTCACGTAGTCGTCTCTTTAGACTTATGACTTTGACATCATTCACCACCCAGTCACACATGTTCTAATAGTACACCAAAAATGGCACATTTGAGAACACAACTTTGGGGTTTCTTTGCTAGGAAAATGGGAAATAGGCACAGCAATCTATGGAAACATGCAAACATACATAGAAATACAATATATAAGACAAAAACTGAGTTTGTACAGTTCTAGCAAGCTTGCAAGTCAATTTTCTGTATGATCGCCTTTATTCTTCGACACAGTCTGAACTCTTGTAGGCAGCTTTCTTGTCATTACTTTAAGCAGTCTTCAGGAATAGTTCTCCAGGCTTCTTGAAGGACATTTATGGCTCTTCTTTGAATGTTCGGCTGCCTTTTGTTATGTTCTCTGTCAGGACAATCCCACAGAGCTTCAATAATGTTGTGGTCTGGGCTCTGGGGAGGCCAAGTAAATGACCGACATTGTTCCTTTATGTGTTTTTCTATCCAGGTATGCTTTTACTGCATTGGCAGTGTGTTTGGGTTTATCAAACATAAAACTTGAATTTAATTTAGATGCTTTCCAGATGGTATCATATCATGGCTCAATATCTGACTGTGCCATCAATTCTGACAAGATCTCCAACACCACTGACTGAAATTTAGCTCCAAACCATGACAGGGCCTCCACCGTGTTTTACAGATGGTTGTATGAACTCACAGTCACACCTTAGTTACTCTTCATTTGCTGTATGTCATTTCTTTATGGCTTCTTACTTCTTTTGTCATTTTATGCTTGAATGATTCATAAGTCAGTGTGAAGTGAAGTGAAGCTTAAAGAACAAAAAAAAAACCCCACTCATCTGACAATCTAGACAAGAAAGTGTGACTCCTAGGAAGCAAATTACAAAGAAATAAAGGGTGACTCACGACTGTAAAAACTGAAGGTGAGCTTATTCTGTGTTTGTTGTCTTGTCACAGATACTAATTCAAGCAGAGTTGTTGGTCTGCTAATAGAAAATGAAGATTAAGATTAGTTTAAAAATATAACATAATGTGATCTATGCAAAAGAAGAACACTGATTATTTTAAGTTCTGCATTGTGATACAAAAGCTTATGTATAGGTAACAATTGTTCCCTGAGAAAGCAAGAATAATTCCCCATCTTTGTATTTGCATTTGTTTTAGTGGGAAGAAACTTCACGCCGAGAGTTACGAGGCGGTGGGGAAGCAATTTAGAAGTGGTCCTCTTTGCTTAAGCATTACATAAGGCTAAAGTGAGTCCAGCTATCAGTGACCTTGTGAGTTACATAACAGGAGGACAAGTGCATGTATGTGTGAAACAGAACAGAGCGAAGAGAAAGCCGCGGAGCAAAATGGTTTGCTAACCTCCAGAGGCAGCAGCACATAATGTTCAATATTGACCTGCTTGTATGCTTCAGTGACTTCAGCAGCGTGATGTTTGTACCTCTTGGCGTCCGTGTCTCCATCTGAACTGTGCGGCGCACATTGGGCTGGCTCGGCTTCCTGTCATTGGCAGGGAAACAAAAGAGATCTCAGAGCATTTGCAAGTGGCGAGAATAATCATCTGCAGTGCTTTAAGTAGGCTACTCCACGTACAAGTAACTCACTAAACACCTGCTGAATGGTGAAAACGTGTAAACTGTGTAGATAGCAAAATGTGATTCATGCTTCATTTGATTTTTCTGTAAATACATTTGCAGATAAGAAGTGCGGTGTGTAAACACGGCTTCTGGGACGTCCATTAGGCTGTGCTGCTAACGTTCTGCAGCTGAGTTAAAGTTTTAGTTTGTCTTCTTGCTTTGTTTTAAAGACTGCAGGCAAACAGCAACGCCATGCTGTTCCTATTCTTCACACATTTTAGAGTACCGGTGTAATTTATGAGTGAGGGCTTTCTCAAAAAAGGTACAAAACTATAACCTTGACTGTGATGCTTATTGGATTTGCCCTAGAAACAAATCCCTCTGACCTATCTGGCTCCGTTGGTTTTACAGATACCAAGAAAAGCTTTGCAGTCAGAACGAAGCCAGATGGAGGCAAGACAGACATAAATCGCCATATGATGATTTTACAATTTTTTTTCACCTTATCCTATCCATTCAATTGTTTTTAATAGTTTTACACTTAATCAACTGGTTTTCTTTTCTCTTTTTTTTGTAATTCATGTAATTTTTGTAATGCAATGTATATGGTGTGTATTAAGAACAGCAATGCTAATTATAGCTTATTGGTCTGGCTGATCAGTTTGCCTGAAAGTCCTACACAGACATATGAAGTGGCTTTAAAGGGGTAAAAGCTATAATTCAAAGATTTAGCAGATGACCAGCT
Source organism: Pelvicachromis taeniatus (assembly GCA_015108175.1). Lineage (NCBI taxonomy): Eukaryota > Metazoa > Chordata > Actinopteri > Cichliformes > Cichlidae > Pelvicachromis > Pelvicachromis taeniatus. Next base: position 105,315 of record VURO01049536.1, on the reverse strand, counting down.
CGAACTTTTTTCCAATATGCTCCATAAATGCACCACGCTTACTGCGATGGACAAGTGGCAGCAGGGCAAGCTGTGACTCATCAATGGAAACACTTGGAATGGTGTAGTAAAGGAAATCCATCAATGAAAGGATCAAAGTTGTGACATTTTCCTATATTCTGAGATAAAATCAGTCCTGTGGGTGGGTTGGATGCTACATGCAGCTTTTTCTCTCTTTTTTTTTGACTCACCGCACCACTTTGGCCTTTCTGGTTTGACCTACATTTCATGTTGCCCTTGTGTGCATGTAAACATAGCTTAGTACTACAAATCAGGTTTGGGGTTTGGGCAGGTGGTGCAAACATTTTTTCAGCTCGTTTTAAAATGGAGAGTGCTAAATCGTGTTTATGTGTCTAAACCAATAGGATTGAAAGTGGTGTGCACATGCCGGTGTTTGCGGAGGTCAGTAATGTGCCGGGTGTGCGCCTCGGCAACTGTGGACAGAAATGGTGTGTGGGTGTGGGGACTGTGTGCTGTGTATTGTGTATATCTGTACAGTCAGAAATTAGTGCTGGGGGTTATTCTGGAAAATCATTGTCTGAGATGATAAATGAGGTGAAACGGTTATGTATGGTGTGGTCGTTCGTGATAACCCATGAAGCAGGGAGTTTCTCTGGTGCATTTTGAGTGAGAAAACTGCTGTGGTTTTATAACCAAGGCCATGGCCTGCAGTGAAAAACCACACTGCCAATAATAGAAGATGCCAATATGGACACAAAATTGAGAAAAAAGAAAAAAAATCTCACATATGGCAGGTTGAAGATGGCCTCGTAGGTAAAAAAAAAAAAACGGGGAACATTTTGTGCATTTCACAAAGTTACAGTTTACTCTTAAGTACGTTTGTAGAGACACAGGCACATGTCTGACGTTTAGCCTTTAAACCAGCATGAAAGCAAAGCTTAAGATTATTCTGTGGCCATGTGATTGTATTTCTTTCAGCAGAGCCTTGTTAACTGTCCAATCGCTGTTATCAACCTGCCATCGGCTCTTCTTCTATCTCCCCGCAAGTCAAGCGCACCAGAAAGTCTATACAGAGAAGTACATATGATTAAATATCTCGGCAGGAACAGTGTGCATACATCAGCGTGTTTATGGGCACGTGTGCGTCACGGCGTGTCCTGGTTGGAGGAGAGAACCAGCTCATGGAACACTTGACAGAAGATATATACCTTTTTTCCAGAGCAAAGGGAAACACAGGCAGGCTCCAAATGATACGCGGCTGGTCGAAGAGGCCCGCGAGAGCACGTTCTCTTCTCCTCCATCGATTCCCCGTCTCCAGGTGAACCCAGCTGTGAACCCGCGAGCTCCGCTGGACGCATTTCGTTCATTTTTTTAACGGTCCTTTTAACGTGACAATAATATCTCACAGCCAGCCTGTCTGCTGTCTCCCAGCATGTGCTGACTCGATTTGAACCCAGCTCGCCTGTCATTTTCGTCTTTGCCAGTTGGGCAGACTCGTCTTTTCTCTCTCTCTCTTTTTAAAAAACTTTTTTTTTTTTTATCGTGCCTTTTTTTTTTCATGAACTTTCTTCCTAGAATCCAGTGTGCTTCCTTCTCCTTCCTCCTCGTAGGTAGGCCTCTTCCTTTGCCAGACAGAGGAGCACAGTGTTCCTTTGTTATTTTCAGGGATTAAGTCTAGATAACAACCGCAGCCACTCAGGCTCACCAGCACATCAGCAGCTTTCTATCTGTGGCTTAATTGGGATTTTAGAGGCATGTCCCCACAAAGGGAAGGGATTCCTAAATATCTCAACTATGAGTTGAAACATTGGACACTTAACGGGGCTCTTACTTTAAAAAAATAATAATAATAGCTGTCTCTTTTTGATGTGTCCTTATATAAAAGCAGATATAGCGAGTTGTGCGTGAATTCTACCTTAATATCAGCTGCTGTGATAGAAACGTTTCATCAGCTTTCGCACATGCTCACTTGCTGTGCTTCCATTCAGGACAGAGGGATGATACATTACCAGCTGGTCCTGCTCCAGTTGGCCCCTCCCCTTGACAACAGTTGCCTACTGCCACAACTGGAGCCCATCACTGGGGCCGGGCTGACAGCCAGCCTGCCAGATGTGAGGCCTTCTCCACGCTGTCTGTAATCCAAGCAGAAACACAAACTTCAGGTACACACACTCGCACGTACACAGATAACTCAACACTCGTAAAGTATAGCTTATCGTGTAGCAGTACGCAATTACCTGCCGTGTGTGTGACTGCCTTTAGTCTTCTTCTAAGAGTGCGCTGTAGAACATGAGAGACAGTTTCAGAAGTGGTATGCAGACCTCCCTGTTTTCCATCCAAACCCAGGAGTGACCTTGTTGTGGCCACAGATTCCCCTCCGTGTAAAGCAGCCTCCTTCAGGACCCTGCTATTAGCGGCTTTGTGGGGCAGAGTGGCGACATCTTAATGGCGCACAGACAAGAGGAGGCTACAGACCCCTGCACCCTCCAGCACTGAAAGCACAGCTGACTGCAGGGAATGTGGACGCTTTGAGATGTATGCTGACAGCAGCCACCAGGGGCTGGTTAGAATCTGTGTTCACGTGTAGAGAAATAAAGTACTGTTTTTATGCTGTTTTTACACAGAACTCTTTTTACATCCACTAAGGAACTCGTACATGTTAATTATAAGCAGGGAAGTAGAACTAGGAATTAAGAAAAGGGGCCTTTGTGCTGAAATATGTTTTTATTTATGTTCCAGTTTGTAGGCTAATGTCAGGAAACTGCCAGATTGACATACAGCACTCAGCACGTGCCGTAACTTTGAAATTTTGAGAAAACTGACTATTTGGGGGGAAAAAGTGACCTTGAAACTATTATGACTGTACATTAATAGAGTTAAAATGGAAATGTGTGCCAACAGCCTTTGTTGCAAATTTGCATGAGTGAAACAAAAGGAGGATTAATTAATCTCATAATCAAAGTACTACAGATTGGGTATACGTGTGAAAGTACTTTGATACTCTGCTCAAAGTGCTTTACACGCCCATTCAAGTACTTTCTATATAACATTTACACTCCGACAGAATCATCAGAGAGCAACTTGAGGTTAGTGTCTTGCATGCAAACTGCAGCAGCCAGGGAGCGATCCATTAACCTTGTGGTTAGGAGATGACCTGCTCTACCTCCTGAACTACAGCCAACCACAGCCAATGCACACGGAGTGCAGACTCCCATCCATATAATCTGAAAGCAGGTAGGCACCTACCTATTGAACAACTTGCAAAGGCTGCAATGATCTTGACTCTACAAATGGGTAAATATAAGCAAGGCTGACTGAAGATCACCTGGAGTTGGACATTCACTGATGATCTGAACATTGTCAAACAAGCTCAGAATGACTGCAGTTGTTTTAGATCATTAGCTGTCCTATTTTCCGATTCATAAATGGACTGGTACTTATATCACTTCTCTACTGGAGCACTCTATTCAACATGCCACATTCACCCAAGCATTTTCTTCTGTCTAACATTTACACATATAAATTTGGAGGGCACATCGGATTCAATATCTTACCCAAGATATCCTGAGCTACAGCTACTGCCACCCACACACACAGTCAGTCAGTGCGACATGTTGCTTGTTAAATGTATCCTTTCTTAGTTTATCCACCACAGTGAAGCTATATGGCGCCAAGAAATTAAATATAGCAGAACATGTTTTCTATATGTTTGCTTACAATGCAGTAAAACAAAGACTTTTGTCTGCCATTTCATTGAAAGCAGTCTGAAAATCTGTATACTCTTCAGTGAGTTAAGTATTATCAGGCTCTCATAAACTACTTTAGCAGAAATGGTAATAATGTCTGTGGCATTCAGGGTCATTCTGCTAAAATTGTAACAAGTAAAACAGACTCGAGCTACTTGGAAAACCATTCCGAGGCCCTGAGAAGTAGTGTCATTGAGCTAATAAGTCACCATTTCCGATATTTTAAGTGCTCTGCCATGCCCAACTTCACCAGGCTCTAGCTTGGCCCGTCCAGTCAAAACACTGGAATGAGTGTGTTTGTTGGTTAATCTTTCTGTTATGCTTTTAAACTAGGGTTACATTAAAAATGATCTTTCTGTTATAACGGAGCATGACTGTGTAATCGTAGGGAAAGTATGTGGTTAGAGGGCTATCCATCTGTCCCTGTTAGCACAAGTGTTAATAGGTCAGTGGCAAAAAATTAATGCATTTCTGGTCACGTGGGCCAACGAGGACACAAGCCATAAACTGTGAAAGCATGAGAGGGCCCCTGCCCAATGATCTGGTTCAGGTCAAGGCTGACAAATAGCTGTCACCTGACAGTATCATTGTTTTATAGCCTCAGCGACGGTTCACAGTGAGTGTGTAGCATCAGATAGCCTCGTTAATGAGCCTTATCTGAAGTGGCGACTGGCAAACGGCCAGCGAGAGAAAATAAGACACAGAGGGAGGAGAGTTTAAGAACATAAACAGATGCTCTGCTCTCAGATCTGAAAAACAGTATTTCCTTCTCCTACTCAAAAGAAAGTTTCTCCAATCAGTCCCAGCCTGGTCCTCTGTGTTAAACCCCAATACCAGAAGAGACTTATAGTAGCAACATCAACCTATACACGGCTTAACCCTCTGTAAAGGTTCAGCCACCTACCCCCCCCAACAAACCTCTCCCATCCACCTCATTTTCCAAACCTTTGTTCAGTCACAGGCCACGAGCAGAGAAATGTAAACAGAGCGCCCTGCTATGACTCACAGGGAGCTCCTTTATCATAGCAACTTGCCAACGTAGCAGCAACTACCCCAGAAAAGAAATGAAGGGGGAAAATACAGCACATTTGTGCACAAATGTGTACTAACTACATTGAAAATGACTGTAGGAGTGGATTTATCTAGCTATAAATGTGCAATTAATGGACTAAGACAACCAAATCTGCTAATTTAGATAACTATGTTTATTTAAAAAAACCAAAAACAGCTATAATCACTTTCTTGCTACATGCACTGCACACTTATTTGACCATTTGTCTAAGGAAATTTGGCTGCAGTCTTGACAGATGCTGTCTGTATTTGCTTAAAGTCAAAAGAATGAGCTTGTAACCCAGTTACATGGATAATAAAACATTAAATGCATTTAACATCTTTTTATACTGCAGTTGTATATCACTCAGGGTGGCCTGTGGCTTCATTATCACTCGCTCGCTATTGCGAATGCTCTGCGAAGCTAACATCAAAGGCCTCCGTAAGTCAGCTGGTGTTTGGCTCGCTGCTCATCAAGCTGGCAAAGACCAGACTTGAACTTCAGAAGCTCTGGCCTCGGTTCCACAAAGAAAGCAATGATGTCAAAATTTCTGGACGCACTGCAACATCATACTACTCTGAGGCTTGAGAGGAGCTAAAAGCTCTGCAGAAATCTGAAAATGGAGGTGCGACCATAAATCAGAGGTCCCTCACACTCTCTCACTCCTCACTAATTCCAGCCTTTTCTCTGTCTCTCTCTCTCTCCCGCCAATCCAGTCCTTCGGCCTCTCTCAGCCAGCGACGGCACATTTTAAACCCATTAGCGATCGGCCTGCCAGCTGTACATCAGCAGAAAACCATAAATTGTTTTATTGGATGAAGTTTCTGCAAAGTGATGAGCTCAGCGTTACAGATTCCCGGTATACTGCTAGCGTATTGTGCGAGTGAACGTGTGCCTCTTGTCAAATATTCAAGAAGAAATAATTGTTATTTCCAAGGCTTTTGACATTCGCTCACGATCTCGTGCGCATTTGTCACGCCTTTCTCCAAATCTGTGTCAGTGGGCTGGGACTTTTTTATAGTGTTTAAATTGAATTTACTGTACAAATATTTGACTTCTTATTCCAGATTTTGCATCTGTTATTTCTGCAGGCATGTGCTTAGCAAGCATAAAAGTCATTGGTGTTTTTATGTAAATGCCTGTTTTGCCTAATGCGCAAGAATTGCCGGTTAGTGGCGTCTCAGCTACACCTCTCCAATGACGGGGACTTTTTTTCTTTGGTTTTATCGAAGAAGGAGCAATTTGTGTGAAGTTGTTTACATTAGTACCCACCTCCCTGCGCACACCAGCCCATCCAAGTCGCACAGCTGTGTGCAATGCAAACACTCTGAGCCCCCTTGCGTTGTGTTGCCAGGGCAACAAGACCAAAGCCAGGTATACCTCCAGTCCACTTGGCGGACAGCCCGCAGCCCCTCAGTGAGCCAGATGCTCCATTCAACATCAGTTTCTCCAATAATGTCACGGACAATGAAGAAAGAGGGTAAAGATTTTTCAAACTCCCCACCAGGCGAGAAGGTGGAGGGGATATTAGAGGATTTTGGGGGGTTTTGGTTGGTGGAACAAAACCAGTTTCCATTAACTGATTGTTGGTGTTTTCAGCTGTTGCTGTGGAGATGTGATTTAACCCAGACGCTTACCTTCCCTTTTAACCTCCTCATCATCCCCCCCCCCCATTTCCTTCCCCCCAGCAGCATATACTCCACGTGTCCTGTAGAATAACACCTCGGTGCGTCAGCAGGCCATAGGGAGGAATGTTGTCTCCGAAGACAGGTGCGTCACACCAGTACTGCCATGCAGTATGCACAGGAAACGTTCCATTATATTCTGTTTCTCTTACTCCCTGGACTGCAGACCGCTACAGTCACTGTTTATTGTCTGCTTTTGTTATTGTAAGAGGACCACATCGGTCAGTCGGCGTCAACTGGAAGTTAAAGTTGATGCTGCCATTAGCAGACTGTGTGTTCACTATTCGGGATTGTGGAGGAATATAATCGAAATGCCCAACAAAGCAGACCTACAACTTCAGTGATCAAATTTAGATCACTGTTAATAATGGTGGTCCTAGTATTGCTTGCTTCTTACTTTCTTTGGTGTGGTGGGACCATTCAGAGCTGGCTTCATGCATAAAATGTGTAGTAGCATATACATGTTTGAAAGATGGCTAAAGCCTTTTAACTATAATAGTAAACTGCACCTCCTGAACATGATGGAATAACTACAACCTGCCATGTGGGACATAAATATGCACAACTTGTAATGTCATACAAGTCGGGGATTACTTGTTAACAATCTGCTAGACTCTGCTCAGGTGCAGGAGTTGCAGACTTTTCCCCAGGAAATGAACTATGCACCATCAACACTTGTGGCATGTTTGAAGGGTGTTTCTTTTTTACTTTTATGTTATAGAACTTTTATGTTATAAATGGCGAGACCTTATATAGCCACAGATAGCTAATATTGGCTGATATATCGGCCTCACTGCTAGAACAGTTGGGCTCTGTGCCGTATCCACAAACTAATAAACTAATAGTGCGCATATTTATATATGTAATGATCCATGTTAAAGTATATATAGGATGGAGTTGGGTTGGGACTGGAAACTTGAATTTTGGAACATTTATATCATGGTTTATTCTTGGTTTACACACCTTAAACCTCTATCAAGTACATCGCTGGTTGTTTGTCTGTTATAATACTTCCCAAGGTCTTTGAAAAAAAAACAAAAGGGTAAAATGGGCGTAATGTGTCAGTTTTCCTTTTATAAAATACTGTTTCACTAGTGTTCATTCAAGATTTAGCTTGCACATAAACATTACTATAGGCAATAGCAGAGAAGTATCAACTTGCCTGCTTGAATATTGTATAGAGCTGAAGAAAAACAGCTTCTTGTCTCCTTTCCTGGCAATTAAAGACCCACTGGTATGCGGAGTTACATTTTTACGATGATGCACGTTTATGGGTTTTGAACACTTTAGCAGAATTTGAAGCGTATGGCACGTGCATCCTTTCATTTTTATATGGATTTGACTCATGTCAAATTAAGCCTTTGCATCTGAATTCACTGTTGTATTGACTGGTGGCAGCTGTCTGACTTCTCCTGTCTCCTGGAGTGCTTCCACATAGCTGACTTGCATCATTTAAAATAAGTGGATAGGTGAAAGCGAAGGTGTGGATTTTTGCCATTGACGGTCCAATGTTGAGTCTTTTCAACCACTTATTGTTCCAGAACTTCATCCAAGAAACACAAATTCAGCCGCACTTAAAAGACTTTATGAAACACATCATTCTTATCCCACGATGATGTCTTACTTCAGGAGAAATTCATCAAGTATGAACGCTATAGGGAGCTTTCAGTGTGTAAATCTTTTTTTCTTTTAAACAATTTGTGCCATATTCCTCTTCAAAAGAGAGGGTGAACTCATCGCTTTCGGACACGTAGACTATGAGAGAACATGTTTGTGTGCTGAGGTGGGCATAGAGACCAAGGGCAGGGGGTAATGAATCAGCTGAGGTTAGGGAGAAGAAGAATATGTACAGTCTGGAACAGAGCAGCTTGGATTTAGGAGGGCAGACAGCTGGCTTTCTGTTTCTCATCAATAAACGATTATGTCTACCCCCACTCTGAAAACAGTCCATGTGTACCCCTCACTAGATTTCATAACTTTTCCTTACTCACATACTGTCCTGACAATCCCGTCACACGTTTGACGTGCATGGATCGCTAGCCTAGAAACTTTGCAAAGGGCAGAGGGATGGGATGCCAGCGAGCGATGATATCCAAACCAAAACAAGATCAAGCTGTGCTCGTACTAACAGAACAAAGAAGAAGAAGAAGACAACATGTGTCATCGAGACAATGATGATGCTGTAATATTGATTAAAATGTGAGAAAAGGTTATTAGAGAGTCACTCACAGAAGAAGGAAAATTAGGAGGGAGGGATCAGAAAGGCAGACATGTGGTGTTGAGCAAGACCTGACCGGAACACATGTGAACGTGCGCTACATGTCCGAGAACATGTTCAAAATACAGGCGCTGAACTCACCCGAGACATAACAGCTGCAACGCATGGCGCCAAAACACAAGGCTTGACACATGAACACAACCATATGTCAAAATGAGATGGGTGGAGTGGGGGGGGAACAATGGTTGCGCGCCGTGAGATATGCCGCTAAGGTTGTTGACTGGGGTCAGGCAACCAGAGGTCAACCACGACTTTCAAGTCTGATTTGTCACGCTGTTAGTCATTGTGATTACTCTGCCACGAAGAGACGTTAGGAGACGTCAGAGGCGTAATTGGTTAAGTGAACCAATGAGACTGCAGTCAGTCAGTGCTCGATGGCAAACTGCTGGGGAAAACCAGACAGATTTATAGTGATGTTTTCTTTTCTCCGAGCCGTTGAGGTTGACGCTAATTAAAACAAGTACTTTCCTGTTTTTGAGTGAACAAATTAGGTTTGTGGACACAATCTTTTTATTTACATGTTGTTCATGAAACGTTTGCTGATTGTGTAAGTCAGAGTGGTCTCATAGGGACAATCCAATCTTCCAGTTTTTAGGAATATTCGACTGGATGACAGGAAGGCAGCCACTACGCAGGAAAACAAATTAGAAGCACAAAAACTAGATCATCAAAAAGAGGCCCATGTCCTCTCAAAATGCGCCAGCTAAGTCTCAAGCACACATTAAAGCACAGTCAGAGTTTTTTAGGACAGTGAGGCCAGTGAGTTTTCCTGCTGTTACTGTTTTTAAAGAGCTCAGTGCTGCTAACGATCAATGGCGCGTTAAACAAGAGCAGTTATCAGGGTTAAATCTGAAGTTGAAATGGAGTGGAAAAGAGTCCTTGTGATCCAAGAGGGAAGACTGTATAACAAGAGGGAAAGAAACAAGTTTCAATGGAGACTCAAATACTTTTCTTCTTACCGTCCTTATGCTTCTAATTATTAATATGATTCAGTTTAATGGAAGGTAATGTGAGAGGATGAGCATATATTTTCTCATTTATGACAGTGGTTGCATAAAGTTTAGCATGGATGTGGAAAGAGCTGATTAAACAAAAGTGCAAGCATATGTTTGTGTTTTTACGTTCTTTTCATTATGCAATACGTTTACCCACTATTTTATTTTACATCTATCCATCCATTTTCTTCCACTTATCCAATTGAGGGTTGTGGTTAGGCTGGAGTTTATCCCAGCAGACATATAGTGAGACGCTGGGTATCCCCTGGACAGGTCGCTGGTCTGTCACAGGGCAAGCAGAGAGAGTCAAATGACAATTCACACTCACACATCTACCATCAATTTAGAATCACCAGTTAACCCAGCATGCATGTCTTTGGACTGTAGGAAGCCTAGTACAGAGAGGAGACAGGAAAGCAGTCTTTTCCATGCCATATGATTGCATTTTTCCCTGCCAATCAAAGACCCTCACACTGACTTTTATTGAAGGGAAAAAGCTAGCTAGCCACCAGGTAGCACACCATGCCAGTTAGCTAAATTTCAATTACCATATAAACATTGTTGCTGTTTTGTTTTTTGTCCAAAGCGATAGCAAAGCAGTAACATTTTAGTTTGGTAGAAATACTTCAGTCAGAACAATGTATTATCTTTAGATTGAAACTAGCTATAGCAGCTAACTTCCTGCTAACTTCTGCAACCATTAAATTTTATAAATCCTTTACTTTATTGTAACATATGGAAGGGCAGCCACATTTTGTCAATTTGTTTTATTTATTTTTGTATGTTGGGTAAACCAACAAGTTAATGACATAAAATTTAAGAACAGGATGAGGTATAAAAAAAATTTCATCTTCCTACTTTGAGAGTGGAAAACCGCTAGTCGTCAAGCTAACATTTAGCATTGAACCTTCCCACCAATTAAATATAAAAACATTACATATGTTTGTATATATGAGTTTTAATTTAGATTATTTTTGCTACATCTGGTATCTTTATGTAATTTATTGCTATTTATCCTAAACAAGCAAAAATATAAAGGGAGTTTAGGATTAAAAAGGTAGATGACGTAGAGGTCTCACAAATATGTATCAAATATGATATATTTGGCATTACAGGGTAAAACTATCATGTGATTGATGTTAGCTGCCTCTGGTACAATGCATCAACCTGCAGTGTTTATGTTAACACTGTACATGGTCCTTTTCAATAAAATCAATGAAGTAAGAAAGAAAAAAAGAAACAAATTAACATTTTGTTTTCTTTTAGCAGGTTCAGCAGTTATGTTTTAGTAATAGTTGATCAATTTTGAACAGAAACTTTCAAATCAGTGTTCATTTGTATGGCTAACCCTAGTAAAAATCTATAAAACTCATGAATACTCATGTTCCTGGTTATGTTAATCAGCATGTTCCTGGTTATATAAATAAGGCTAAGCAGTATCGTATATTTCGTTGCCTTTTTTTGCTATAGTACAAACTGATCTCAGCTAGCTTTTTTTGTTAGCCTTTTCTGAAAGTGTGTGTGAAAAATAAATAATTATGATGCAAGTGATTTCAGAAATAGTAACACTATTAATTGTGGGTCTAATTCTAGTTCAGACGTGTACAGTTAAACCCCTCGCCAACAGCTCTCAGAGGGCTACACCTATTCCTAATAGAGTACATTTCCCACACATAAGCTTTACTTGGGTGGGTCGCTAAGCCATATTAACGACCACCCAAGTATATTTGATGACTTATTTTAGAATTTATTTTAATTTATTTTTTTAATCTGTGTGGGAGAATGATGTCAACTGCAGCCAATATATTAGGAGATAATCCCCTTGCTCTTAAGTTCAGCCACTATGAACCAGCTACCCTTAGGCCTTCTGCTCTTGTCTTTGGCTATCTACAGAATCATGCTCTCGTCCCGTGGTCTTATGGACTATAACACCACCTTCTCGATCTGCAGCTGGCAACATTAGTTCTTGTTCTGCTTAAAAAATCTTCTGTGCAATGGGGGGGAGCATTGTAACCATAGCATACTGTGCAGTGGGTTGAGAACAAGTCCATACAGCTCTACACAAACCTTAGAAGAGCATACCAACAGTCCATCCACAGGACTAGGGGAAAAAGCAAATGCTCTGGTTTTTTTTTAATCCATCATAATGTACTTGGTAATTAAAATATTTAGCGTGGATTTTTTTTTTTGAGTGCACAACGTCTCTTCACTGCTGTGTTGTTTCTATGCTCCTCCATTTGGAGGCGTGCAAAAATTTCTGGAACATTTTCTTTGTCACTTTGCCCCCTGCTTTATTTATTTGTAATAGAGTGTGCCTAATCTAGCATGGAGACTTAATCCAGATGTAGGATTATCTGGGGGAAATGTGTCGTAATTCTCACAATCTCTACCTCAAGGCAAACATTAGCTCTGACAGTACTTTTTCCTCTTAGATCAGGTTCATTTCACTTTAAGAGCTGCCAAAGATATAACCTGCCGTCTCAGGTCACCGATCAGCTACTTACACTATCGCTAAAGGATAAATACCTACAGTTTGAGTCACGTTGCATGTGAGAGCCTGATATCACATGTGCATACATGTGCACGGATGTGAGATGTATGTTAGCTGTTAAAATGTCTTAACTTTGAATTAAAGCGAATCCTCAATGTGGCTCTGATTACATTTAGCTTGATGTTTTCAATCTGATAAGAAATAAATATGCTGCTGTGATATAAGACAGACGTTCACCATCATAATATTATTAAAATTGATAACTAAATGGCTGCTAGCAGATTGGTTGGCGTGCATTTTGAGAAATAAGCTAAGAAGTTGTAGCAGGTCAATAACACAGTATTTACAATGAACGCAAATCAGATTAAATGTATCCCCTGAATGCTGAATAGATCATTTCCAGAGTAGCTTTATAATCTGCAGCGACATTTAAGAAGGGAAAAAAAGAAACTGTGTGCTTCACATTTACTATCACAGGTGCATATAGGGTAAGGTTGTTGCCACGTTTAAATTACTTTTCAGGGCCCTTGGCTGATGTCCCATAAGGAGAAACCGCTGGGAAGTGACGTGCCTCTGAGAAACTGTGGTGAATTGCCTCTCATATAGCGAATCTGAGGTCTTAGCGCAGCCTGTTTGCATTAAACTCTCTTCTCACTGTCATCGGGCTTGCGTCACCGCCATTATCTGGAATAACTGGAGTGCTACATGATAGACTGGTAATTCACTGATTGGTGGGAAATGGAGAGCCAGGGCACGCACAAGAACACACACAGTTAAAGTAATCATTATAAGAGCTGGGATTATTTCGCCAAAATAAACAAATTACACATCCCACCGCAGCCAATCATGGGATGGATAATGTAGCCTGGCTGTGCACTCTAGTACAGATAAGAGGGCACCGTTGCCCAAAAGTAATGAGTCATAATATATGCATCACAACACTGAGTCTTTCTAGTGACGTGCAATACTGAAATCTCTCTAAGTGAAATATTATTGTGTCTCAGGTTATTATGCTTGAATAATCGCTCTGCGTCAGCACAGCCAGCTGCTGCGGATGCTGCAGTAAAGAAAATATGTGCTTCCTTCATTCCGATGGAGGATAAATTTTAGAAAGAGTAAAAAGCTGAACGATACTTGAAGAAAGAAAATCCAGATTCTACCAGTTTCAGGCTTTGATTTGCTCGGGGGCAGTTGACAGCAGGTCGACAGCGCCCGGCTTCAGACGCGGCCAGGGTGACGCGGAGGGTCGTGATGATGTCGGTATAGACTTCCCAGCACTCGAGAAGGCAGTGTGGCACCGTGTTCAAAGTGTTCACTTGTTGGTGAGGAATGTTTGGCGGGGCGGGGTGAGTCTGTTTGAAGTGTGTCTGTGTAAAAATAGCCACTGCAGCCGTTTTGTGCACCCTGGCCAGGCATACCAACCTTGAAGCCAGGTGTACCAGCCAGCTCACAGAAGGGATCATGGGAAACAGTTTAGTTACACATGGCACATCTAGGGCACAGCTACCTGCTGCACGTGCTCATCATCTCACCAACATCTGTTCACATCACATTGGGAGTGAGTCAAAGTCAGCCATATGCATAAAATTCAACATGGCTGATGTTATTCCAGGTACACATACCGTTTTTTTCTTGATGTCCAACAAAGAGAAAAATTAAGCCTTTTTCTTCCCTTTCTAGACTTTTTAGGCATGTGTGAAAAGAGGTGCGCTGACTTTATTAAAGTCAATCAATCATACTACGTGTACTTTTTGATAGACAACAGAGCACTAATCAGGCTCTCCAAGGATCATCCTGTCAACAGGACCCAAATCCACCATCTTGAACTGCAGTCTGGACAACAGTGGTTGTTCTGCTCTGCTATAAGCTTGAATGGCTCTTTAGCGCTGTCTCAAGAGCCTAACAGGGACTATTGTCATCAGCTTTAGTCCATGACGGTGGAAATGGACTATAACTCTTGATGAGTATTAAGTGCACACCAGAGATACATAAGGAACAATAGTCATTGCAGCTGTAATACGACTAGTACATGCCACAAGTTGTATTCAGTTGTATTCTTTTTGTGTTATTTTGTCCCACAAATTTGCACATTTTTATTTTAGAAGAAATCAAGTTTTACGACACTGTCTTTATACGTTTTCTTTTTCTAAAATCAGGTCACTATCTGCAAATCTGAGTTCAAGAATAAGGAATGACCAGAAACTCTGTGGTCAGGTATTCAAGATTGCACACAGGTACTATAAACTTGAAGAAGGCCAGGCTGCTGCTATGCAGAAGGGAACTGTAAGGACCTGATGGGAAAGGAGCAGCAGTGTTAGACAAACAGTAGTCTGGTATCCAGGTAACGCTAAAGGAAAGGGGTCGACGGGGACTGAGAGGTCCTGTTGTTAGAGGATGGCTTCAAGTAGTTCCCTGTGTTGAAGAGGATGACCCTTATTTCATTCATGACTGATAACTGCACTTATTGTATTCACGTAAATCGTATGCATGCAGTTCTGCATGAACATGAGTAGTGAAACCAAAGCACGTGCGAGGTTTCTGTGTCCCAAAGATGTACATCTCAATAACAGAAAAGTGCATGCCAAGGTGCTTCGATGAAAACAAACACTCTGTGCCTTTCTGTTGGCAGATTCAAATTTACCTTGGACAGCAGCCGTTTAAGTGGCGCCAACTTTAGCACTTTGTCACAAAAATCATCAACATGGCTCAAAAAGAACACAAGTAGCGGCATTCTCCGCCTGCCTCTTTCTTGTATATATGTCGAAAGCTGGTGGTTGACTGTGTGAAGAGGCGAAAGGCCCACTGGTCAAGGCAGAACAGGTTCTGGGAAGGGGCGGATCTAGACTGTAGAGTGTTTAGTATTCTCAGGGAATTTAAAGTGAATTGCTTCAAATAGTTAGTATGTCTATATATTAATGTATCTATTTGGTGTAAACAGTTTACCCTCTCTATTTTTATTTAAATGACAGCGACAGAGAGGTTAATGACATCAGGCAGCACTCTGACTTTGTTAAGTTATAACTCAAGTCTGGAACCAGTATCAACAGTTTTTACTTCATTTCAATTTTAATAACATAACACCAAATCACAACAGTCGCCTCAAGGTGCTTTATATTGTAAGGAAAAAGCTCAACAATAATAAAGAGAAAACCTCAGCAATCAAACAGCCACCTGTATGAGTGAACACTCGGCGACAGTGGGAAGAAAGACATCTTTTTAAACAGGAAGAAACCTCTAGCAAATGGCGCACAGCCATCTGCTTTTCCGCAAAAAAGTGATGTAGAAAAGTTAGAAATTTGTGCATGAAAATATATTTTTTTTAAAAAGAAGAAAGAAATTAGATGTAATATTTAAAATCTGCAAATGGTGGGGACCTCTACACTAACCTGTGACCAGTGTAGTCCCCCACCCACAGCTCCCAAATGAAAACCACACCAGGACTCAGGACTCCCAGCACTTGCAGCAGTTCAGCACTAGTCTTGGGTGCTGCCAGTTAAATGGCATTTAGAGTTTACATTTTCATACAGGTTGAGGCTTTCACATTGTACATGAGCTGTCTAATCCCCATACAGAGCATTCTGGCTTTAAATGGAAAAGCTTAGTCAGTGGCTGAGCTTCAGCTCATCTTTACTGTCTAAACGTGTACAAGCATGCAACTTGCTTAGCTGAATGTTCGGCCAGACTGCATCCAGGATTTGCTCTTTGACCTTGGAGGGTGCTTTTAAATCCCTCTCCTTAATTATGTGCAGGTGAGCCCACACATACAAACAAAGGCAGGTACTGAAACATATGCAGAGGCTCAGTGAGAAAGTACTATAGGAAGCTTATCTGTATGCTCAGTGACTTTGACATTTCCAAGACCTCTCGTTCAGAGTTGTGCTCTGACCATGTCCGGGGTCAGAGGGTGGTCAGGACTTCCCCTATACTGCTCAGCCACCAGAAAACAGGTTCCAGTTTACTTAGGCCAAAGGTCAAAGGTCACATATTTTTACATAATGATGGAGAGATCTTTTTCCACTCCCCAAAACACACTCATACACACGGTGGAAAATCAGTGACAAATGTAAGTACATTGTCAAAGCAGTAATTTTGCCATGTACCACCAATGTTGCCACACTTTAATAACAATGATGATCGAAGGGACTGCATGTGAGCCTTCACCATGGCAATGCCACTATTTGCCAAACTAAGCACACCAAAACATGCTGCCAAATCTCTTGCCTCATACCTCCTGCCAATCAAAAGAGGAGGGCTTATGTAGAAATGACACACAGAGAGAGAAACGTGTGGCATACATCCAGCTGTTCATTTGATAACAGAAATTAACAGACTTTGGTTGGCAGTGTGACTTCCTATTATGTATCCTCTGAAATATGTGGTTTGGCAATATGTCAGAACTTTACAGCCATTGACTGTCAGTCAAACAGTCAATATATTGGTGGAGATGGAGAGAATGCCTTGCAGCCTCTATAAACTGGGGAATATTGGATATCAAATGATCAGAGGACACAACTTGTAAATTGTAGGGGCATGAACAACACTGAGCAGGGCTTCCGCCAGTAAAAGCGCTGGCCCCAGTGGCTACAACAGAGCTAATTAATCTATCTCTACACACCGGACGACAGAGAGGATGGAGAGAGATACTAGGGAGTTTATTTGTTTCCTACTTCTACAATGAAGGTCATGAAACCTTATACATATACTCGTGGGAGAGCGTCAAGTCATCTTGAACCCTGTTTACACACAGCAATGAATGATTTCATCGACCTTAATTAGTCGATATCCAGTCATGTGAGAAGGGTTTCATAGACTCTGTGCAGACATAGAGTCTAAGTACAGCCCATGATTCAGTGGCCTGTAGAACCATCTTTAGCTGTAATAACTTGATTTGTTGAATTGTTTCCTGTAGGACTTTATCAGTTTCTCACATTGTTGTGGAGAACAATCTTCTTCATATTGTTGCTTCAGTTCATTGAAGTTTGCTGTCATGTGTCTATGCACAGTAGTTGTTGATCAATGGTTGTGATAATTTGCATATTAATGATCAAAGAATTGACCTCCCAGCCCATTGTTCATTCAGTGGTACTAGTTTCAGTCATTATGCAAATTCAAAAGTTGAATTCTGAAGGAGGCAAACTACTGAATTAGTAATGTGAATCACACCAAAAAATAACATCAACAAAAAAAAAATCAACCCCCAAAGGAATAGATCTGCTAATTGAGACTGGACAAATTTGTCCAATTGACAAAACTACCATCCAAATTAAAGAAAGGAAGAAGAAAATACACTCCGTTTAACAGTATGAAAGTTAAGAATAAACAACTCGAGTGGTAACTTGAGTTCTTACGAGTGTGATTTCAAGGAATTTAGCATCTCCAATGGGCTCTGCGATTAATCTTTGCAATATGCTCGTCTCCCACAGAGAATAATATTTCTTTTTTAATTCCTTTGAATCCTTCTGCCAGGGGACTGTAAATGCAATTTGGAAGATTAACCAGAAGTGTTTTTCATAATAATGTTAAACCCAAAGACCTCTCTGGCCTTCATCTGATGCTGAGATGTTTTTATCTGCATGACACAGTCTTGAAAAGCTTGAAAATGTAACACCAGCAAAATCGTACAGTGGCTTTTTCTTGGCATCTGTCCCATTATATGCCTGAACCCTGTAAGTGAAAGCATTTGACCTATGTCCCTAAAGCCTGTCCACTTCCTCCACTCCATGAAAATCTCTTAAAACCTGTGCGCTATCTCCTAATCTACACCTCAAAAGCAATCCACAAACCCTAATCTGAGATCTTGCTGCTAATTTGCATTTCCTAAGTGGGAGCAGCTTTCCACCTTGATCTCTTAAACCTGAAAAAGCACTCGCTTTCTTTGTCAAGGTCGTTTTCCCGGTCGGTGAAAGTGAGTCGTGTCAGTGAAAAGTGGAAAGGTTACGGTGTTGCAACCAAGAGGTCAAGAGCTGCTGGGAAATGCAGCGGGCAAACTGCTATGATGATGGACATGTTGGTGCTTCTACTCTTCACACATTCCTGCCGTAACACTTCCTGTCCATCGTGATAGATGTTGGGAATGTGCAGAAGGGAGGTGCTGCTGTGTTCATGGTAACAGGGGTAAGTGGATGTCAAAACAGAGAAGTGTTGGGATACCACTATTTGCCTGTGGACGACTGCTAGAGTCAAATGAGCAAACTTTATATCAACCTTGTGTGTTTTTTTTTAAAACTACCTTTAATCAACAATCTTATTATGAACTAGTGTTTTGGGGATGCAGGTACTCTATAGTTGAAGTCATTCTTATAATGTTGGACTGACTGCCATTATTTTTATGTTGTTTAACATGGAGGCTTAAATGTTTCAGGCCACTAAACCTGAAACATTTGCTATAACTGATTACAATGGTTTGACTGCTATACCTGTAGCACTGCAAACAGATTGGTACTGGTTTTATCTGCATATTCCAAAAATTTCCACACAAAAAATATTAACTTTGTGTTCAACTGTAAATTATATTGTTATTTTGTACTGATTGTGACCTTTGATATTAACAGTTTTACTAGCTAATCAGGCATAACCACATTTTGATGTACTTCCTGTGTTGCATTTGGGATTTTGTTCAAATATTAATTGTCTTTCAGCATTCATTGCAAATACTGAATTCATCATCATACAAGTTCATACTTAACCTTTTGTGGTGCTGTGCAAAAAGAAATGTTTTAAACCTGGACGTGTTCGGACTGAAATGATGTTCTCCGTCTCTTTTTTTTATTTTATCATTATTGGCATGCCTTATCTATTTGCTGCTAGAGCAGACAACAGCTAACCAAATCCACTACTTTCTTATTTCATGAGTTATTCTTTCTTTTTTTAAATGCACAACCACATTCCTGGGATAAGACTTATAGCCAATAGTGTGACTTACTGCACTCCCAGAAATGTACACCCCAGTTATTTAGCAGTTTTAACAGTTGTTTAGCTTTCCGTGTCTGTACGAATTTATGGATACAGCTTGCTAACCAGGCTTGCTAGCATTAGCTAATAACTCAGGCCTCTAGCCAGTTTTATCCAAATATGGCCACTTCTGTCTTCCAAAAACCAGCATGGCAGCAACCAAAAATTATAATATGTGAGGTTTCAAGATGCAGAGGCTAGAAACCACAGCATGGCAGTGGCATCTTTTATATACAGGCTATGGGTTAAGTATAATAATAAGTTAAGTATAACAAGAACAACTGGTCAAACCAGGTATTAACTACTGACTTGCTACTCGATTAAATAAATAATAAATTCAATAAATTCGTAATATTGCATTCACAAAACAGCTCTTCTCCCTTTTTTCAGATTGTTGGAGTATTTTTCTGCTTTCCAACATCAGTCTCTATATGCTCCGCATTAAGTTTAACAAAGAACTCTTGCACTTGAACTTCACCGACTTTCTTTGAGTCTCTCCCACGTCAGTATACTAGTCACTACTCACTACCTTGACATCGGAAACTGTTGTGATAGGACCCCCAAAAAAGTCAGAGTAAGATTTTCGATTCCCCCTGGAGCCATTCCTCCATCAAGAGACAAGTCGGGAGGAGATGAAAGAAGGAGAGAGGAAGAAAGAGGGGCCACACGTTCATTAGACTCAGTCTATGTGATCACAGGGCCCCGCAGCAAAACCACCAAACAATGGCCCCTGTGTGCCTGCGTATGTGTGTGTGTGTGTGTGTGTCATCTCAGATAAGGCGGCCTGCTCTCTGTCTCAACGTTTCTCCGCATCTCCTCTCTCTTCTCATTCCCCCGTGTTGCTGCTCCTTCTTTCCTCCTCCTCTGTTCTCTTTGTCTGTGGAGCTCAGAGGCCTCATCGGAGATGAAAGGGAAAGTAGATAAGGCAGGTAAGAGAGTGCAGGAAGGGGAAAAACAGCAAAGAGAGAGAAAAAAAAGTGATATGGAGGGGAAACAATGAGGGCTTTGATAGCATGTGAACTACTGTGTGCACAACTATGTGCATCTATATATTCGGCCAGGTAATTGTGCCTATATGCCCTGCAGAGATGTGTATAATCTCATATTTTGTAAGCACAAACCTTTTTCCTTCATCTGAGGAGATGATTGGTGGAGATGAGGCAACAATATAAAAATGACTTTCTGTTCACCTCCCATTAGCTCCCTTTCCCTGCACGCTTTTTTATTAACGCACAATAGTCCAGTATTTCTCTTTTAGCCAGTCATTACCTTGCACAAAAAGAATCCTGCTCTCTCTCACATGCACACACACACACACACACACACACACACACACACACACACACACACACACACACACACACACACACACACACACACACACACAGAGTAACTCACCTGTTTCTCGCATTTGAGGCTCTGCAGCACTTTCGCTGCCATGGCCTTCCTCTCCTGTCCCTGCAGGGTGTGGTTTTCCAATCTGTCCTGCTTTAGTCATTACAGCCTCACCCACCCACCTAAACTGTCCACTTCAGGCCAAACATCCATCTACCATCACTGTGTGTGTGTGTGTGTGGGCATGGAGATGTGCGTGTTGTGTGTAGCTTGGCTTTGGCATGTGTAAGAAGATGCCCAACTTTCCCAGAAAGGTCATTAAAATTTTATCTCATTCGAATATGAGTGAGAAGGTGCGAGCGTGGGTGTGAATATGAGGGAGAATGCCTGGGATTCGACACCATGCAGCGGCCGTTCGCCAGAGGTTTGCAAAAAAGAAAAAAAGGAATGAATAGGAGACTTGTCGCAATATCATTTCCTCGGACAATGCATCATTCTTTGCAATCATGCGTACAAACCATGAGACGCAGTGGCACATCTACTACATTAGTGCGTGTGCGTCTGTGTTACAGGTGAGATGCACCTCTCTCAGACATTCCTGAGGATATGGAGGCACAGCGAAGCGCCCGCGGGTTAAAGCTGACTGTGGGAGATGGTGTGCCTAGATGTTTGCCTGGTATTAAATATTTGTGGAGACTTCTTCAACATTATGACTTGGAATAAATTATGATTAAAATCTTGTAAAAGATCGTTCAAAAAAGCTGCAAACATCTATCCATAAGCACTACTTACAGCCCTTAACATCTCCAACTGTGGTAAACGCTGACATCTGTGATGGAGTATCAGGGTAGGGAAACGCACACATTCAAACTAAGTGGTGAAAGCAAAGTGAAGCTAGGCCTCTGGACAGGATTTTCAACCATTGGCTGCCCTACTTTCAGCGAGCAAGCTCCTTTTTGCCCCCTGCTGTTTGCTCGCCTGCACACCAGCGTTCTCTCTGTGAGACTCTGCAGTTCTTCTCTTGACCTACAGGAGGCAGCATGCACAAAGAGAGACTGCAGGAAAAGGGGTGTTGGAGTTTGGTTGTCACACAGCAGGTGGAGCTGTGAGACTAGAGGTGTTTGGAGTGTAACTAAATGGAAGGAATCCACAGTGCAGCATCTGCTAGATGGATGTTTGTGTGGTGAAAGTGTTGGTTGCATACTGTACACACATACAACCACAAAAGGTGCTTGCTCACGTTTCCCTGGGCGACTGCGGTGCAAGAATTAACACCCTGACTGACAGTAAGTTTAATATCAATATAAGTAGAAAAAACTTCTTTGATGCTTCCTCAGAGAGAGGTTAATGGTAGGTAAAAAGTTTGATGTTCCTACGAGAGACAAGCTGCACGTTATATAACAAGGGTAAGGTGTGTATGATGATGTACACAAAGCATCTTAACAAGTGTTTGTCTGGGCCTTTGTGTGTACACTGACTTTTTGAGGAGATTTTCAGCGTGTGGCGTTTAGGCCACACACACAAACACACACGGCTGCATTAAAGACAGCAAATCACAAGACAAGCCCCATATGAGTCAACCTAATGACCCGAGCCAGTGCTAAGCAGCTCCAGCTGTCATGTCTGTTTAAAGTGATATTTAAGACGGCTATTTATGAATACGTTGGTAAAAACTGAAAGAACGGCTCATATGAAGAGATTTGTGGCTCAAAATGATGTAATGCTCTTCTAAACATCATTTATTCTAGGAAAACGTTTCGTTAGCATCTAATTTCATGTTAAACCTCTTTTTGTACGGGACGGTCGCTTATAGTTTTGGGAATTAACTTTGACTAATTGTGAAGCTCATATATCAGATCTTGGGGCATTAATTATGCAAATGATCACGTGCATAACATTTTTTTTGCAGTTCCTTGTTAAAGTAAACCTGAGGAGGGGGAAAAAAAGGACAGATTCGAAATAACCACACAAAAATGTTTCCGCATGAGACTGATTGAACTCAGGTGCTCTGCAGTCTGGGAACCCACAAGTTTTCAGGTGTAGGCAGCAGATGTCTGAGCCAAGACTTCCTGTCTGTTCATCAGTCATCGTTTATGAAAACAGATCAGTTTACTACCTATCAGATAATAACGAATAGTTTTGAGATTGTTTTTCTGCAAATGCAATCCTTCTTTTTTTTCTCCACACTGACTGATTACCTCCATGCAACCAAAGCATCAAATATGATACACTACACCAAAAATAATTGTTCATCAGCCTTCACACGCATATGGACTTCAGAAGGGTCGTTCAGAATGATGTTGTTTCACCCTTTGCAGCTATAACAGCTTCAGAAGACTTTCCAAAAGCTTTAGGAGTGTGTTTGTATGAAATGTTTTACCATTTTTCCAGAAGTGCATTTGTGAGGTCAGAAAGAGATGTTGGATGAGGACACACAGTCTCCAATCTAATTCAGCTCAAAGGAGTTCTTTCGGGTTGAGATGAGGACTCTGTGCAGGCCAGTCAAGTTCTTCCACACCAAACTCTCATCCATGTCTTTATGTACCTTGGTTTGTGCACTGGTGCGCAGTCATGTTAAAACAGGAAGGGACCAAAAACAAACTGTTCCCATAAAGTTGGAAGCCTGAAATTATCCCAAATTTCTTGATATATTGAATCATTAAGAGTTCCTTTCACTAAAGGGCCGAGCCCATCTTCTGAAAAACCACCCACACGTAATCTCCCCTCTACCCAAGCTTTACACTTGGCACAAAGTAGCTAGGCATGTACCGTTCTCCTGACAACCACCAAACCCATACTCATCAAGATTGCCAGATGGAGAAACATGATTCGTCCCTCCACAGAACACGTCTCCATTGGACTAATCTGGAGTCCAGTGGCTGCATGCTTTACACCACTGTCCGACACTTTGCATTGCACTTGGTGATGCAAGGGTTGCATTTCTCTGCACGCTGTTCTTGAGTTAATCTGAAGGCCACATGAAGTTTGAAAGTCTGTAGTGATTAGCTCTGCAGAAAGTTGATGACCTCTGCACACTCTGCATCTGCTGACCACGACCACTTTGTGGCTGCTGTCGTTCCCAATCATTTCCACTTTGTTCTAACGCCACTAACAGGTGACTATGAAATATCTAGTAACGAGGAAATTGCATGACTGGACTGGCCGCACTGGTGGCATCCTGTCATGGTACCACGCTGGAATTCACTGAACTTCTAAGAGCGACGCATTCTTTCACAGGTGTTTGTGGAAGTCTGCGTGCCGAGGTGTTTGAGTTTATACACCTGTGACCATGGCAGTTCCATTGGAACACCAGAATTCAATGACTGAATACTTTTGTCAACATAGTGTAAGTTCCTATAACCATACAGGTTCTGCCTACCCATATGTAGATATCTATTTATACAGCTACATGTATGTATGCCACTCAAAGTCTAACATAAACATGCTTCTTTAGACTTTTTGTTGGATTAATATGGCAAAAAGTTGGCCAACTGCAAAATCAATCTTTCCCTCCTGTAATTCCTATCAACTCTGTGATTCCTGGCCATTCTCAGGCTGGCCGCTTCTAACTCTGCAAACTTCCTTCCTTCCATCCTCCCAAAGCTGGTGCGCCTTCCTGTGTGAACTCCTCTGTTCTCTTATCTGCACCTCTTCCCCTGCTCCTGTTTTCTGAGATGTCTGCTTTTGCTCTGAACTGGATTGTGCACACCGTCTTAGTGTTGCACTCCCTTCACTCTACATGTGACTCTGAGTGTGATTTTGTTCCACTAGTTTTAACTTGGAGAGGCCAAGCTCAAACACATGGCATAAAGGTTTCCTTAAAAGATATTATTTATAGGTTATTTATCCCTGTGGCAAGTGATGAGCTTTGTGTTTGTCATTGCGATTAGGCTGTGTAACAAATTAGCCTCCCAAATTCAAAAGCATCTGTCTGTCTGTGTCCTGGTGTGACCCGCTGTTTTAGTTGCATGAGGATGTCTTGGCAGCAGATCTCATTTCCAGCCTAGTTTCTCGTGTCTCTTCTGACACACAATAATTCACTTGTGGCAAATACAAATTCCGCTAAAGCAGAATATGTCCACCAATGACTCCAGCTCACATTCAGGCTGATCTACACAACGAGTTAAACTTTAAATCCACACAAGTTAATGAAAGAAGCAGTATTATTCACTCATTTCACAGTTGTCTGGTGTAAAGTTATGTAAGTGCAGGCAGACCACCTGATAGAAAATCTTGAAAAGCTTTAGGCCATATCAGAAGACGTACTGTGTGAATATGGATAACTTTGTGAATAAACCTGATAGCAAGGTTAGCATCAGATAAAGCTGACAGGCACCCTGTAAAATAAATCCTCCTGGAACTGCTGACAGCTGCATGGCATGAACAGTTTACACATACAGGCCCTTATGTGATTTATTTAAAGAGTAAATGGGTTCACTGAGTCCTTTTGCATCACGATTGCACTAACAAAAAAGTCCTGCGTTGGACTCACAGGCAAAGAACATTTTGGAAAAAAGACGATACAGGAAGTCATTTTGGGGCACAAACAGGGATCTGTTTATAGCCTCTTGCAAACTGAAGTTAAGTTTAATTTCAGCCTTGAAGGAGCTCCCTGGACTTCCTGTGACTGCTGCCTTCCTGACCTATTGATTGTTGTTCTCTCTGCAGACTTTGGTGTGTATTTTCCACTGTTTTCCGTGCCCATGCGCACATGCACGCCACCTAGACTAGAGCAGGATAACAATGAGCATGGAAAACACAATTTCTTATATGCAAGTGCAAATTTCACATTGATTCCAACATCTTTACGCTTGCCTGAACAATGCTGTAATTTGGTGACTAAGCCTGATGGCGAGGTTAGCATCAGATAAAGCTAGCAGGCGCCCTGTTAAATAGACCTTCCAGGATTTGCTGACAGCTGCAGGACATGAACTGTTTACACATACAGGTCCTTTCGTGATTCACTGAAATTATAGATGGGTTCACCGAGTCCATTTGGACTAACAAAACGGTTGCGTTGGACTCGCAGGCAAAGAACAGCTTGGAATAAGAAAAAGGAAGTGACTTGGTGGCTGAAACAGGAATCTCGTTGTAATTTCTTGCAGACTTAAGAGACCGTCTAGGTCTAAGCAGAATAACAATGAACATGGAAAACACAACATTTTTACACTTGCCTGAGCTATGCTGTAATTTAGTGACTAAGCCTGACAGCGAGGTTAGCATCAGATAAAGCTACCAGGTGCCCGATGAAATAGATGGACCCGCTGACAGCTGCACAAGAAAAGCACAAAATTGTCACAAAATTGTGCTGTAATAGCCAACCTGCTAGCACCATTTAAGCACATGGCAATATGTTGCGGGACAGCTGTACAAAAATAGCTTGCAGCTCACACTAACACCTCTAGGGGGAGTGCTTAACATACGAACGCATATAAATGATAATGAAGGCGTGAGGAACCAAAACCAAAAGAAGAAAGAGTATATAAACTGTGCATACTTCCTTCGGTTCCTTTTGTTTGTGACCCCACAATTACTCACAATGCCTCATGTGATAATATTAAACGCTGTCTTGTCCCGGTCATGGCAGCCCGTGGAGAACAAGTGTCAGAGTATCGCATTTCTATTGTTCGCAGCAGCCCAAGGAGAAATGAAAGCTCATCATTGTGCACTGTAATGATTGTCCAGAGACAGAAGAGACCACTCAGGCCGGCAGAATAATGCCTCGTCTCACAGCCGTCTCACAGTTCATCACAGTGACGTGGCCTCAAAACACTGTAACCGGCCACATCGTGTGGGCAGGAGCCAAAACCGACAGCCATTCCTCAGTCAAGTCTCTCATGTGACAGCCGCCTCTGGGTGTCCATTATCTGTTGGGGGTGACGACAGTGCTCTCCCTCCTTCCCTTCCCAAGGCACCAGTGACATAATGGGAATCCCCTTTATGCCAGGACTGAACGACACACAAGCTGACATCACACTGCAGGGAGAGAGTTGCTCCCCTGGACTCAGGTTGCTGAGTGCACATGTCGCTTTGCCGTTAAATCGCCATCTTGCAGCGACTACGTCACTGTTTGTGGAGAAAACTTGGAATTTCTGTTTCTGTGAAACAGTGACTGGACTCACTGTATGTAGACACCAACATATTTTTTTTATTTCTTTGCTGATTTCAGTAAAGTGCCGTATTAGCGCAAACCAATTTCAACTTGACTCCATTCAATGACTCTGTTTTATTGCCTTTTTTATTCACCAAAGACTGCAAATGGTTGCAGACCTGGTCCCTGTCATTAAAGCAGCCATTTTAAAAGCAATGGGATCACAATTTTATTGCACACAAATACATTGTTTTTGATCATGCTACATTTTTTCTGTGGTGTGGCTATATCTCAAAACAGGAATTGCCATGGCAACTAAGTTGTTGAAAAGAAAGTCAGACTGATCAATACATTTAAAAGTAAGGAAACACTAAGACCACTCAACAGATGAGATTCAACTTTGCTTATACAAATATTGAGCATCCACAGTTTGTTGCATTCTTCAATAATCCAGGAGTAAATAGCTCTATGCAGAACTTTGCAGAGCTCATGATATTGAGGGGGCCACTGATAGATTTCTTTAGCAAGTGATTTCACAATGATCACCAGTAACCACTTGCAACTGGTTGTGGAATTCCCTCCTTAACCTCCCGACGGTTGGTTGGCGGACGGTCGATGACAGAACTCACAGCTTGTGTGACTAAGGCCTTAACATTGACATACCTGTTTAGAGTCTGATAACGCCTCCAGAAGTGTGGTTTACTCTGACAAAGACTGCACACAACTGTTCATAGTTTCTATGAACTGTAGTAGTGGCTTTAATCCTTCTTATACCCCTTGCTTTTGTAAAATACGATAGCTTGCTCAGTTTAAAACTCTTTTGATATGATTGTTCATTTGAAACCAGAATGCCTGAAATACCTGCGATTGGTCAGTTTACTAAAGAGAAGACAAAATGCTCTTTCTTCAAAGCATGAATCCACTGCATGCACTCAATTAAGTGGTTTATTTATTTGAAGAAGGAGACTGGGGATGTACCGGTACCAAACACCACAGCCGCTCATTTCTGATTCTTTTGTTTACAGAAATCAGAAAGTTCAGGAGCTGTGTTCCTGAAGACATCCCACTCAAAACAAGCAAAATCGGTACATGCTGTACCTAACCTGGTGAACCACATTATGTTTTGAAGGGCATTTAAAACATAGCATGCAAGTCCATCTGTCGCAATGCCAACAAACACACTTCCATATGCATGAGACATGGTCCTCAGACATAAACACACCTCAGTCAGTTACACACACATCGAAGAGGAAGAGAGCAGTGTGAGGAGTGGGCTGTCTTGGCACCGGGAGCAGCAGCTGTGAAAACAGGGTGTAAGTGATGTCAGGGGGCAGCAAGGGACTCTGGGTAGCAAGGCCCCTTTGAAGTGTTTTAGGTTTTATGGCAGCCCTCAGAGGGTGGCGTATTTGATGTTGAATTTAGCATACTCTATGTGCGCCTATATCACAGTGTCTGCGTGTGTGTGAGTGGGTTTATAGGTAACCTTTGTGTGCATACACTCAAAAGCTCAACATCTCTCCAGAGACAAAGAGACGGAGAAACATGAGAAGTTGAGGGAAACTATTAGCAGGTAAATTCCCTGAATTACGATCAACAGCGTGGCTTACATACTGCTCTCAAATGCAAGTGCGGAGTTGGAGCCCTCCCCTTCTTTCCCTTCGTGTGTCTCTCTCCAGCCCTCCATTCCATCCGTCCTCGTGAAGTGGAAAACACGGTTAAGGGCAGCAAGGGCACGGTGCCAGATGTGCCAAGTCATACCAGGAGACAGGCTTAGGATCAAAGAGCATGGGGTCCAGCAAGGGAAGTGCATGTACATGTGAGTGCTATGTAAGAGCAGGTGGGAGGCTGAAAGGAAGAAATATAAGAGCCAATAGCACGTATGTTCTCATTCTCACACCCTTTTCTTTAAAAAGGACAGTTTTTAATACTTCTCAAGTTCCAGTTCAAGGATCAACCACAGTTTCAAGAATAAACATTCCCACTTTGACTCACTGCACACTCATCTTATTTTCCATTCCATTAGCTGATGTTAATGAATATTGGATTATTCCAGGCTGAGGTTTAATCCTGACTCCGACTGCTGACTGAGCAAGGTTCATACACTGGGCATTGCTCTAGTTGGCTGATAAACCAGTGTGAAATCGGCCTACATGCTGGTGATTTCACCCATGTCAGTCAGTTTTGGGCATTCTGGTCTCCTTCTTCTTCTTCTTCTGGTTCTACGTTGTGTCACTTCACCCCTCAGAAAGTAGCTGGTGAGCGCTGTAGCTCCATAAGAGTTACAGGTGACCGCAGAAATCTGCTAGCAACCATAGCAATCACAAGGAGGATTTCACCAACCAGTTGGAAATGGACACTTTTTTCTAGCCACCAGTGGTTGTCAGGTGGTCGTGGATCGACTGCAACTTTCAACAACATAGCCGACAACAAGTCATGACTGCAAAACCCCAGTACTGGGTTTTCAGACACTTCTCAGAGTACACTGATGAGTTTTAACTGACTGTGTCTCAGCCCTTACATTCAGCTGCCACACACTTTAACAATGCCACCTGGGAAGATTTAACCCCCAGAAAATCTAACAATTGAACATTACTACAACTGGCTAAGAGATGTGTTAATGGCAGCTTGGCCTAAGATTCCAGATGTTTAGAGGTAATAGTCACACAGTCCAGAAAAAACTACTAAAAATTATTTGAGGTGTAATGAACGCCATTCCATTTTTCAGTTTAGCTTGATTTACATAGTGCAAAGTCACAACAACAACCCCAAGAATCAGATGACCTTCTATGAGCAAGCAGTGGGCGAGAGTGGGAAGAAAAAACTCCCTTTTAACAGGAAGAAACATCCATCAGAACCAGACTCAAGGCGTCTGTCGTGATAACCCTCACAGCTCTGCAATGAGGAAGGAAAGGCATATATACACAATTTAAATAGTACAAGAAAAACACATAATAAAATGTTAAAACCGCCACCTAGCTATAGTTAAGGTGATGCCAGATAACCCACCACCACCCACCAAAATAAAATAGCTGAACGGACAGTGTCCAGAAAAGGCCTTCAGGGTGGAAAGGCCGAAAATATGATGGTCAGCGTGGATAAGTGCAACCAGAAGCTGGAAGGCATCCGTGAAACTGCCGATTGAGGCACTGCCATGACATCAAGGAGAGGCCTTTGAATAAAGGAACCACATACAGGTTAGAACTGGAGAGAAATGTCTAGCTTTGCTTTACAATAATGTGGCAAAACTCTAATCTCATGCCAGAAAATTGATTCTGTTCATCTGGACATAACGTTCTTCTTCAGGCTGACGAAGTTACTTGGATGTGCGGTGAAACGTTTCTCCCACTGAAAACATTACGTCCAGATGAACAGAATTAACTTTCTGGGATTTCTTGAATTTCCAGAACTCTGTAATCTCGTGTTCACATGCAGCCCAGACCTTTGCAACAGGCCCCCACGTGTAAACAGAACCATGTCTATGTCTACTTTGGAGTGGAAACGAAAAACTTTGCCCTAGTTAGCTGGAATAATACAAGACACAGCATTAGTTTTTACTTACAATAAAATAGAAAACAAGTTGATATATTGCCGCCTTGAAAACTGTGTGTAATACTGTGAAGTCCAAAAGCTTCTGCAGGGAATTTGTATCTTCCTTCACGAGTAATGTCAAACAAATCGGATCCAGACACAAACACAGCCCTCGCGGCCAATCAGGAGGCCTAAGTAGTTGACCTTTTCCACCTTTACTGGAGAGTGGGCGGATGTTTTCCAGCCCATTGACAGAAATACAGCCCCGGAGTCACCTTTCTCCTCATCCCTGGAGACTATCAATAATCACCAAAACAAATCTCTCTGCTTGACAGCTAGATAATATATCCGCCGCTCAATTCTTCAACTTCTGTTTTTAACTCCTTCAATTTAAGAGCCTGCTGTTACATGACTGAGAAACGAAATGACGAATATGCTGTCAGGAGTGTTTGCACTACGCCCTGCAAATATGAGAAACACGTGGCTAAGACTGATCTCCTTAGGGCTTTTTTTTTCTTCCTAAATTAAACCTGACACATTCAGTAGTGAGACACAGCTGCAATGTCATCAGAATGTCAGCCATTGTCAGCTGGAAATCTTACAAGAAATTCAGGGTAAAGAAGGACGGGGTTAAATATTATTAACTAAAGACTTTATTTTATGGCTTCAACCACAAGGTAACACGGTAGGTTTTATTCTGCAGAGCAGTTTCTGCTCTGGCTTGAGTGAAAAGGGAGTTCTTCTGAGTTTCAAGCTGCCGGCAAAAAGGATGTCTGGCCTGACGATCTGTCAGCATGCTCACCGATACCTGATGGGAGCACTACGCTGGCACCTTTCAAGGAGTGGGATAACCCTGGGCTATCCTAAAGGATTCTGTTTCAGAGACTTTGGTTTGACTTGTTTTGTAGTGGTGGTGTTATGTTACGTTTACTTTCATCTTACAAACCCAGTGCAGATAATGTTGGGATGCCGTGTAAAACTAAACTAAACTACAGAATGCACTGATCTGCAAATCTCATAAATCCGTATTTTATTCACTGTAGAATGAAAGAAAACACGTGAAATGTTTAAGCTGAAAAAAAAAATAATTTTTTGCCTGTTTTGAATCTGATGGAAGTAACACGTGTCGAAAAAGTTTTTCCAAGGCCCTCCCTGAATAAGGCGTCACCTGAATGCTCTAAAACATGGATATACCTTTAAACGCGAATTATTCCTTTCCAGATGTGCATGATCCCACTTCCATAGACAAGCAGGCATTCCCATGTCAGAGATGCAGGCTTTTGGACACTCTTGAATGCTCTCATTCCTTATTAGTCTGAAAAATGTGGTATCCATGTTCTCCAAAAAGAATTTCAAATGTTGATTCATCTGACCGCAGAACAGTTTTCCACTTTGACTCAGTCCATTTTAAATGAGCGTTGGCCTGAAGAAGACAGTACTGTTTCTGGATCATGTTCACACACGACTTCTTCCTTTTTGCATCGTAGAGCTCTAACTTGCATTTGTGGATAGCAAATAGAGACTGTGATCTCTAGAAGTGTTCATGATTTCCATGACAGAATCGTGCTTGTTTTCAATGCAGTGCTGCTTAAAGGGGCCTAAACATCACAGGCATCTAGTATTGATTTTCAGCTTTGTGCTTTGCGCACAGAGATTTCTCCAAATTCTCTAAATCTTTTGATTGTATTGCGTTCTGTATATAATTAGATAGTCCCGTTCTTTGCAATTTTAGACTGAGGAACATTAATCCAAAATTGTTCAGGAATTTGTAGATTGAGATTTTTTGCAGACAGGTGTACCTCTCCTCATTTTTACTCCTCAGAAACTCTCTAAGCTTGGCTAAGATGCTTTCCCAGCCTTTTGTTGCCCATGTCCCAACTTTTTTGAGATTTATTGCTGCCATCAAATTCAAAATGAACTAGTATATTTTATGAAATAATAAAATATCTCAGACATTTGTTGTTGTTTTTTTATCATCTATTATTATAAAAATATGACTTTTTGAGATTTGCAAGTCATTGCACTCTGATTTTATTTACATTTTACACAGCAGCCTCCCTGTTTTTGAAATTGGGGTTTGTATTTGCTTTCATGCATTTGCACTTTTCCTGCGTGACACTCAGGACTCCATGGGCCATACAACAGTAGCAATGGAATTTCAGTTGGAGACGTAAGGGAACAATCACTGTTTGTAAATGAAAATTTGTTTTTCAGGAACCCTCTTATAACTCTGGAGTAAAGCCCAAACCCAAAATTGTTGTTGGCGGCTACAACCACAGAATTATTATGCTGTCAGTTTGACTGCCTTGCAGCAATTCTCCGTTTTTGCTGCAGCGTGTGAGCGACTACAGACCCACAAGGTGCTGTCTTAAGAAGACACATGGCTAGAAGGAAAGCAAGGAAGCATGAAAGGCACAAAGGTCAGCGAAGATGAGAGCAGTTCCAGGTCACTGGGGTATCAGTCCGCTCCATCTTGGAGACAGACAGCTGTAATGGACGTGAGCTGTCACCGCTGACAAAGTGCCGGATTTAGAGGAATGGCTCTGACCTGTTAGGCTGGAGGCTCGGATCACAGTGCCGTCAATAAGTACAGCTTTTACTTCAGCTGGAGGTCACAGGGTGCTTCGCTGATTGGGAAGCGTTCCCAGCATGTGTCAACATAATGCAGATGCTGTTATATCCCTGAATATTTGTAAAAGAGTGGGTGGCTTGCTTTATGTATTGTTTCTAAATTATGTCTGGTTTGTAGGGAAAAGAGGGTCTTTTTTGTGAAACAGCTGCAGAGTTGGCAAGTTTATCAGTCAGTGCAGAGTCTCCGAATAGAACTTTTTAGGAAAAATGACAAGAAAAAAAACTGTCTCAGAATATCGGCTCATTACATTTTGTCATATGTTCATGTGTTCCTTCCTTCAGATACTTCACATCTTTTTCTGATGCCGTCAACAAATCATATCATACTTTACTGTCCGGTATGTAACTGCTGCAGAGGCCGGGGAGAATTCCTGTGGTTAAAATACATTGTAGTATAGGAATGCGTGGATAATATTAAAGAATAATGCACTTTTCTCTCCGTTTTGCCATCCGTCCATGGGCACAGCCTTCCGATCCAGATGGTTGCTATTACTACAGAAGACAGGCCAGCCATGTCCAATCAGCACCTTTTAATCAGAGTTACTGTTGCATGCCCAGTTTGGAAAAACGAAGGTAAAGAGGTCGATTTATAAAAGCCAAGCAGGCATTTCTGGCACAAACTCACCCTCTTCTAAGGCGCATGGAGGCGAGGATACAAAGTTCATTTCTTGACGGACATATTTCAACTTCCGAGCTTCAGGGAAGTGGTTGATTTGGTCAGTAGGCACGTTTTCCGTGAGGAATCGTTTATCACACGAGCGCAGGAACCACAAAGCATGCTCTGCATCCGGATTCTGTGTTTTGATTTGGCTGCGACGTATCAATTTGTCAAGTGTGAGCACAGTGTCGGAGGAAGTCCAAGTGCTGCAGCTGTGGCAGGGTGAGACGGCTCGTACGAGTGCTGGAGGAGGACATTTTGTACGTTCAGAAATATTTGCATGGACTTCCTGGTGTGACCTGTAAGTCGGACTTAGACTTCTGAGTGTTAAATCAACACTCTAAGCATGTTGTAGCCACAAAACCTGCTAAAACAGCTCTTGCTGTAACTTGGCACGCACTAGAAACCACCGTTTTTCAAATGATTGGAAGACAGTGGATCAACTGCTAGTGTTTTGGCAGCGACACTACGAGCAACACGGCACTGGGTAGGCTTCATTGTAGTCTCTGAAGAAAAATGTGTCAGGCCTTTGACACACTTAGAGTTTTTTGTGCTCTGGATGCCATCCAAATACTTAACAAGCATAATAATCCTGCTACATCCCTGTTGTTACAACTTGTTACTAACTCTGGCTCTTAGCAAACAAGAAGAGTCCACTGAGAAAAAGGCTCAAATTGTCAATTTGTTGAACCTAAACTTATAGTGTAGTTTTCTAAGATAGCTGGAAGCTGCCCAGAGTGAGCAACTGGACTTTCCCTTGTTTCGTCCGGCTGGCATTCTCAGTTCCTTAAATGCATCTGGAGGAGAGAGGAGGATTCCCAAATGATCTTTATTCCTGGATGCAGAAGCTGTTTTACCTGTGATGCATTGAAGACGTTCACTTCGCAATTCTTCAGTGTGTACGTGGGCGTCAAATGTGAACTTAACTAAAAAGAGGCCAACATATTAAATCTGTCACATTCTTTAACATCAGAGATCAAAGAATTTTTAATTCACTCTGCTTTAAAAATGCCGGTTACCTCATGTCTTCTCCACTTGTGCCTCCTCCTTGACTCCACTGTTGTATGTTCAATTGGGAGGGACTAGTGCTGCAATACATTCAGCTCCGAAGTCGGATTATTTAGCAAGCTATAAATACACAAGAGTGGCAGTAGATCACAAGCTTCTCCGACTTTCTGACTTGGAAATCCAAATTGACTCAAAAGAAGGATTGCTAATTTCCAACTTCAAATTTAACGCAGCATGAAACACAAGGAGAGGAAATGCTGTTGGTACAAACAGAGTAGAAAGTAAAGCAAAGAGAGGGCTTCATCATATTTTCTTTTGCAATAAATGTAATGCACATTTTTATTAGAGTTAATGTGTCCAGGAGAGAACAGGAGAGAAAAGCTAGGGCATTTCTGTCTGGAGGAACCTTCATCCTCCAGACAGAAATGACCTAGCTGGTCCAGATGGTGGAATCAAACCCAGGACCTTCTTGCTACAAGGCCAGTGTTAACCACAACTCCATGGTGTCGCATTGAGGTGTGCTTAAAGAAATTTAATTTGTCTATTTGTCAGAGAGAACATCCACAATTGTGTCTAAGACGATTTGTGTGACCGTAAATGCCAAAAAGTCAGAGTCAGACAACAAAACAAGACACTTTGCTGAGAAGCTGGCAGATCTGACCAAACTACAGCGTGTCACCTGCTCTCCTGCAGAACCGCATCATCACACGAAAACAACACACACATCACGCGGATGTTGTCCAACTGCTCACAGGTCAGAGCTTGGCCAAACCCTGTTTTGATGCAAAGGTTTTCTGGGAATCCTGTCTTCCCCCCTTTTCTACCTCCTAATTGCCTTGTTTACTTTTCCAGCTTCACTTTGAATGGGCTTGTGACTAAAAGCTTTTCCACAGCGATGACTGATGTTTTGGACCGGACAAGAGCGGGATTGCAAGATATTTTCTGCCACCACAGCGAGGACGAATACATTTCTGCAAGATTCAGGAAGAGAAAAAAATATTACCAACTTTGTCTGAAGTCTCCTAAATCATCAAAGGAGAGGACAGAGAGTACGAGCAGAGCTGAGGAGGAACAGATGGATTTAAAAAAGGATTCCTGATGTTCCAACGTGGCTCAAATAATCCCGAGGATTATGTTTTCCATGTCTGTGTAGGGCACACATGAAACAGATTACAGGCTTCCAAGTGTTTGTGTTGGGAGCACGGTGAGGAATGGCATTAAAGAGACTGATGGGATGTTATGGAAAAAGCACACACACACACACACACCTTTCAGTTGGCTTATGTCATTAGGAAATATGGAAAGTATGCTCAGAAGAAAATATGACTGCAAAACTCTGTTCACTTATGCGGATACTTAAATGTATCGTGTGTTGCTTTTTCTATATAATCCAGATTAAGGTGATACTGATCATTTGTCTCAATTCTTACAGAAAACAAACACAAACAAATAAAGACTGTGTGGGTGTGTGTTTTCACCAGATGGGTGCATCTTCTCTTGTTGTTCTGCACTTTGGGTAACTTCAGAAAGACTTTCTTCCAGGACACCGAGACTGTAAGTGTGTCAGAAAGCTCTTTTTCATTACCGTCAGTTACTGCAAGCTCAGGCAGCAATTCTAAGCTTCATGGATGTTGCCAAAAAGTGAAAGAATTAATGTTTCCTTCTGGTGCTTTTTCCAAGTGTGGTATGTGTTGCTTCCAAGAAATACTCTAAAACCACACCTTCCGCCACCTACTTGGATGTTATATGTGATCAAGATAAAGTGCAGGCATTATGGTGGAAACAGTACCAAGTTAAACAGTAGAGCATTTTTAGATCACTCGAGTGTTTGGACGACCAAGTGAAACCTGACCAGGTGTTTAGCGTGCATACTAAAGAGGGATAAAAGCCGTTGTTAGGCTCACAGGCCGGTTGGAGCTTTGGTAGACCTGCTTTCTTTGTCCCACAGTCTATCTCTGTGATCACTGCAACATCACGCTCTTATCTTATAGTTAACAGATAAAGTGAGTGAGTGAGCTTCAAGCCACCCCTCATGTCTTTATATTTTTGCCTCCGCAGGGGCAGACCTTTTTTAGAATTTCTTGAAGTGGGCTTGAGCAATAGCTTTCCCAGTTTGTCGAGTTTTGCTTTGGACATTTGGACATTTTTGTATGTGACTGTTTTCAGAGGAATGCTTTGTTGTTTTGTTTCACTAAACACTGACTTATGAATAATTCAGCGATTAAAAAAAACACCTAACTCAAAAAACACCTGACCATTGTTGTGTCGACACATAACAGACAACTTAGCACAGAGCAGATTTTAAATGGCTACATTTTCACACGGAAGTCTATGTGGATTGGTTTATTTATTAATTTTTCATTTTAGGACCAAGAGGTTGCAGCTGTATCTACTGTTTACAGCTGGGTCATCTGCCCCCTTGTGGTCCATATTAAAATAAGTACAAGTAAGTTTTACTTGATTATTTTTTTCCCTTTAACCAATCAGACATGCACCTTGATCAAGGTAAAAGGTAAAAAGTGAACCTTTCCAGGTACAGAAAAAAGTCCCATTTTGACCATCAGTACCTTAACTGCTTCAGTAGGGATTCAAATATGATCTCCCCAGTTTTTAAACCATTGCTGTCAAATGTCACTAGGTGATTTTGCATGTCTGTAGTTTTGGTCAGCTGTGACAGTAAACCATATTCAAAATAATTTGGACTTCAACATCAATAAATCATAGAGCATAATGTCAGCGAGCGGCTCGTGTACGCCCACGCAGTCTGTCTGCGATCGTTTTATATCAAAGGATACCAGAGAGATGAGGAAAGGAATCCAGCTGTTTTGCGAATGCACTGTTTTTGCAGTTTGTGTTCCTCTCAGACTCGTCTGTGTGGGCGGAGATGTTTTTAGCAACTCTCTGACGTGTCAATTAGGAGGAACGGGACAGATCGCTTTAGGGAGACTTGATAAATAACAGCTTAATAGAGTTTATTCTTGCATAACAGTCAATTCCCCTTTTTGCATGGGACATCGAAGGACCTAAACAATTCAAAAATATTTCTCCTCATACCACATTTATCGGCTTCGTTCCTTTCCTATATTTACTGATATTGCCTAACAGCAGAAACACCAAGAAATCCTGGGCAACCCTGTGGATTCCCGCAGCCTAGCAGACCCATCGCACACATACTACCTGCAGGACCCCATAATCACAAAACTACATGTGCTGCAGCAAGAGTTATGTTTGTGAGCAAATGAGAAACAGGTTGAACAGACAAGCACGTTCTACTTAAGTCGATTGCTTTAATCCTCGGGCCTGCACTTTGTCTGCTAAATGGTATTTGTTTGGTCTGTGCACAAGCAAGTAGACATGCCACGTCTAATACTGGCCATCTTTGAGCAGACCTGCTTCACACGGTGCACCGAGCAACAGCGTAGGACCTGAGAGGGGGGCGCAAAGCAGGAATGCCCTCATGTGCATACACTTTATATCTCAGCTGATGAGAAACACATGCCGCCTGCCATAACTTAAGATGGACACAATACATGACTTTTTACATTTTTCCATGCGTAAAAACCAAACTGTGCAAAAGCTAAAAAGTGGCTCCTCAAGCTGGACTTGCATTGACGTTACCTCATTAAATTTATGGCCAAGGAGAAACAAAGTGATGCGAGATTATTACATATGTATTGCTTGTTGCCTGTAGCTGTGGTAAAAACCTGGTCAGAGTACTGCAGCGTGAGACTGGCCTTTGCCTTTCCCTGTGGCCTCGCAGCTTGGAGCCTGGTCAGCTATGAGGACTGTCAACTCAGATCTGCTGTGCAGTCACATTCCCCGGGCTGCACACACACAAGCACAGAGGCTACAGAGTGGGTTAGTAGGACAATACTCAGTGTGTGTGTTTGTCTGGGTCTGAGTTTTATTTTGATCTATAACCCCACTGGGGATCTGATATCCTGCAGGATACAGGGAATGGATGATTGCACAGTTGGCAGAGCTTTTAATGGCAGATTTTCACTGGGCTTCATTGTAGGAAGTTGCAGAAGAAACTAAACTGTACAACACGGATCCATTAAAAAAAACATACCTAATAAAGCTGACTTTAATCCCTGGACCACTATATTTATATATTTATTTCATATGCTGCTGCTTTAATGTACATTTTATGGCGTGTTGTCCACCAAGCCTCTGAGCTACACACGCATTCCTCAGGAAGCCGTGCAGTATCACATATATCTTGACTAATGCTCTCAGACATTTGATTCTCCAACAAGACGTAAACCAACACCGTGAGGAGCCAATCCCTGGTGGCCATTTGGCAAACCGCTGAGCGTATTAAATTACATCCAAATTTTCCATGAGGCGCATGCCATACAAGGCCATTCGGGTACAAGGGAGCATCCCAGTGGAAGATAATGCTGGAGATGAGATGTGTTTTTATTTTGTTGTGTGACAGGACCACTTTGTAACTGTGGCTTTTTGTATGTGTGTGTGTGTGTGTGTCAGACTGCTGGTCAGCTGTATTGTTCTGTGGTCAGTGACTAAACAACACATGTCATGGGAAAATGCATTTGCGGGAGGGAAAAGTGGCCACGCTGAATCATCATCTGATGAAGAAATTCCCGTCATGTAAAGTTTTTACAAAACTGTCTCGTATGAGAAAAATCATGTCCTCCTTTAAAGGGTCCCTGTTATAGTCTTTCAAAGGCCCAGTTTATGCTGAAAATGAGGCAGCGTTACAACAAAACAACGTTTTTGTGCACTGGTGTTCGTCAGCGTCACAGTTTTCTTACAGCAATGTCATTTTGCATCCTTGTTGATGGAGGAAATTCAGAATTTTGCTTTCTGATCTATGAGGATTTGGCTCATCTCTAAAAAATAAGCAGTTAATGTGAATTTCTGCGTGTGCAGATGGCAGCAGACTTGTCATTTTTGCTGTGTTATCACAAACAGAAAGCATATAATTACCAGCTTGGCCCGTTCAGTCACAAACAGATTGCAAATGAAAAATTTTAACATCATAATATGAGCAATTTGAAGATATTGCCCCATTTCAGGGAAAGGTAGTTCAGTAAAGCCTGAACCATGATATAAATGACAAAAACAAATACTTTTATCTTGTAGTTTTAACTTGTATCATGTTTGTTACATGTGGCAATTTTTAAAAATTATTTCTTAAAAATGTGTTTTTCGAATTTTTTTTACGCTTTCACCTCAAAAACTCTCATATGCATTATCGTATACTTGACGTTAACTTAAAGTTAACAGAGGGTTAACTTTAAAAAATTCAATGTCTTCTTGGGAAAAAATTTATAATAATAAAAGAAAGACAGCCGTGCTTTGGAAAAATAGCCCACTGTTTTCCAAAGAATCCACAGAGCCGGTCAAAGACAGAAACAAAGGAAGCTGACACTTGAAAGGACGTAAATCTCTGCAGGGTTGTCAACAGAAGTTTAAAACAACACAGCCAAGAGATGCTGACAAAGAACCTGAAAAATGTGTGTGTTAAGTACACCATTTCTCTGTGTATCCACGTGCGTCAGGTTTGACCTTTCTCTTCCCTTTCAACAAGTTGAAAACGAGCTGTTGCTTATCAGTCACTTTTATTAAATTCTGCTGTATCCTAAGGCTTCACGAGACCATTGTAACGCATGTCCGCCGCTGAAAGCGCCAGCATAGAGCACGTGAGCATCAGAGCTCCCATATGCATTCATTTTGTTAGCTTGTGTGTTTGTGTGTGTGGCTTACGTCTTCATTTTTACAAAGCTGCTTATATACAGTTTATCTTTACCATTGTACTGTATGTGAAAAGATCCATGTTGCAACCGGATCAGCTCCAGGAGCAAACATGAAGAGGTGGTCACGTTTGTTTAGACAAGGAAACATTAGCATACATTTCCAGCGTTGTGGTTGTGAAGCCGGACGGCTAACAGAAAATGTAGGCGGCGGGATGGATGGATTCGTTTAGTATTGTTCTGGAGGGACGGCTCTTTTGAAGTAAAACTTCCAAATCATTTGTTTGAGTGAAGTTTGGAAGCTGGCTGCTTCCATCTGCTGTATCAGACTTAAAGGGGGGCCGATTAACATGTCCACGATGCCACACACATTTCTCCCTAGAGATCGGAGGTTGCAGGGGGGGTTTGCTAACTGGACCCTAGGCCTGTCTGACTGAGCATTTGTAAATGCACAGCCAACGTTTTGTCGTGACTTAGTTTTTGCACTACTACTAAATCTGAGTAGTTCAGGTTTGATGCGCAGAGGATTTTACATTGTGTTCAAGCCAATTAGACCACAAGTTGACAGAAAAGAACTCACGTCTATATATGTGGATGTCTGAGGCAACACATACTAAACTTCATGGGCCATCATGAAGTTTAGCATAACTGTATTTTGGATATCAATAAGTCATGCTCAAATCTTTCTCTCTTTTTGTGAGGTGACAATGGATCTGCAAGCATCAGGATTGGACCATGGATCAATGGAAAAAGGTGGCCTGGTCTGATGAATCCCATTTTCTTTTACATTACATGGACAACCTGAGGAACACCTGGCACCATAATGCACTATGGGAAGAAGGCAAGCCTGTTGAGGCTATGTTCTGGTGGGAAACCTTGGGTCTTCTTATCCATGTGAATATTACCATGGCACGCACCCCCTACATGGGATAATGCACCATGTCACAAAGCAAAAATGGTTCAGGAATGGTTTGAGGAGCACAACAACATGTTTGAGGTGTTGACTTGACCTCCAAATTCTCCAGATTACAATCCAATCGAGCATCTGTGGGATGTGCTGGACAAACAAGTCTGATCCAAGGAGGCTCCACATCAGAACTCATGGTGCCAGATACCACAGCATACCTGCCGCTGTTTAGTGGAGTCCAAGTCTCAATGGGTCAGGGCTGGGGGCTGGGTTTTTTGGGGGTTGTTTTAGGTTTTTGTTGTTGTTTTTTGACATAGTACTTGTATGAACTTTTTGCATTAGCATTCACACAAATACTTGAGCTGAAAGTGCAATTTGCCAATGTACGTCAGAGGGTGTTTATCCCACGCTTAATGGACTGTGAAACCTGAATGAAATTCCTTGCTGTGTGTTATAGACTATAGTCTGATGTGCAACACGGTGCATACCACATACTCGTTTCATAAATCCACATTGTTAAAGTTTGACATTTAACTGGAGACTTATTGTCTGTGCACCACATCAGGCAAAATAACCATGGCAGCCTACGTCTAATGAACTACTTTTCAATGCACAAAGGTCCGACTTTCTTGGCTCGCTCAGTACTTGAGAATAATGCATGCAAGAAGCAGAGGTGTTTTGACTCCTGGAGAGTGGTTTGTGTAGAGGGTAAAAAGAGAGTTTTTTGTGCTTACCTGCTTTACTTTGGTATGTGTTTCTTCGCACCT
Organism: Pelvicachromis taeniatus; assembly: GCA_015108175.1. Taxonomy (NCBI): domain Eukaryota; kingdom Metazoa; phylum Chordata; class Actinopteri; order Cichliformes; family Cichlidae; genus Pelvicachromis; species Pelvicachromis taeniatus. The sequence continues at coordinate 63,473 of VURO01049536.1, read as the reverse complement.
CGTCAGTCTTTGTGTCTCACCTCTAAATCAATCGCCAAAACCACAAACAAACAGCCCTGGCATCGATCAAAGCGATATAGTATGTACAAAACCGATGTGGCCTAGAATTTTTTAACCTCAGCACACACACAGCCAATAACATTCTTTTGCGTATGACTCAAGGCAATGTATCAACTTGTGCAGACTTTTCTGAGGCAATGGAAGGACGGCTCGTGCCACTTTGACATTTTTATGCTCAAGACCGATTGACTGAGTCATATAAAAATGATCCAAGTCAATATCTTACAAATTATCACAAAAAATATGTGTGTGTGTTTGACAATGTGCGCAAGCCTGATCAGAAACGGCTGCTCCTCAGCAAGAGCGACTTGTCTGCACTGCTGTGTAACACACTCAGCTGTTTCACTTAGTTTTTCTCCTTGTTGCTTATTTTTTAAACGTGTCAGGCCACTTCTTTTCTGGATGTGTGACAGTCAACTTCAAGGCACGTTGCTGTTGTCCAGTAGGCATTATATGTGTCAGCAGTGGTTCCTTGTTGTCTCTGCATTTTAATGCCGTTTTATATATTTATATATATGCTCTGCAGACCTGAACTGGATAAATGTGCATGTAGGAATGCAAATATCATATACAGTCAGATTGGACATTAGGTGGTCCTTAACCTGCCAGCTTTCTAGTACAAATCTTGTGTGAAGATAGATGTGCAAACTGTGCATCCAATAGTTTGATGAGTTTAACCCTAATGAATTGCTTTCACATGTGCTTCCTGCTTCCTTCCGTTAACCATGCTGTATTTCCGGTAGGAAGCTGGAACATATCTGACTCTGACCTTGTCCTCCCGAGGTTCTCCTACATGTGAGAAAGGACAAATGTGGAAAAATACACCGACTTGTTTCTCATGGAATGATGAAAAAAGACAAAAAGAGTCTTTATAAAACACGACACTACATCAAAGAGTTTAAAGATGTTTGAATTGTGGTTTGGATAACGATGACTGTTTGTGAGAAAATAAAAGACAAAGAAAGAGAAGAAAAAGAGAGAACCTGTTCTGCTCATTTCTAGCTTTTATTTCCGATCTCTAGACTAGTTTCGTATGAGTTCAGAGTTCAAAGTAATCTTTGTATCTTGGGTCTTGGTCCAACCCACCATCTTTTTTGTCTGAAACAAGCGTTTTTAGCGTTATTCTCCCATACCTTTAAGCCAGAGTTCACCTGATTGGTTGCTGCTTGCAAACAAAAGGTTTAAACAAAAAGGGGGGGGGGGCTACTGCGCGATAACCATAGCAGGGATATCTATCAAGTATATAGAGCTCATGATTTTTGTATGCTTAAGTACAGTAAGTACAGATGAAAAACAGTTTAAACTACATCTTCCCAGCCTGAAATATTTGCATTCATCATCTTAACAGTAAACTGATTTAACAGTGTAAAGCTGAGTGACACTTTACCACTTCTTAATTATGGATTAAACACAATGTGGTTGCCATGGGTTACTGTGGGAGAAAAACAAACTAAATATTCTTTACTGATTGAACAGTCTGTCCTCAGGGTGCCTCTGGCTCTGTGGTTGCTCAGGTAATTAAATACAACTTTTTTTTAACGGACACATTGACGTGGAGCCTGCATGAGCAATAAACCCTCATATAACCCCATCTTTTTGGAATTTTTCATGCTTAAAAAAAAAACTAACCCACCCACCGTTCATTTCTTCACCAGCTGAGTCCCACTCTGGCCAGTCAAGGTAGAGGAGAGGCCTCCCTGGAGCTCCTCACCACTGGCTTGGTCACTGGCAGATCAGCCACACGATGAGACGCCAGGTCAAAGGTTTAATGGGTTCATCAAAGCCTGGAAAAACAGTGTGCGGGCTGCAGAGAAAGCCTGGGAATCTGGCCTGTACCTGCTGCAGAAAAACTGGAAAAACTGGTGAAAAAAGAGACACGCTGAGTCTGACATCTTAACACGTCACTTAATCTCATGTTTGGTCTTTAAGAATTTACTGTTTTTGAAGCAAGTGAAAAAATGATAATGGGGTGAGATAATTGTACTTAGTTCCAATATAAATCTTATTTAAAGATTGGTTTCTGTTATGGCCTGGCTTCTCTGTCTCCTGTCAGTCATGTGGTCAGTCTCTTTGATGTGCACCTGTGGCTCATTAGCTCATTACACTCATCTGCACTTAAAAACATGGATGTCCCGAACGCTGACTTTTGCTGTTACGTAAGTAAAATGAAAAAATGTGAAATTTTGCATTAGAAATAGAATCTGGTCAAATGAAAGTGGCAATTAAATAGAATCTGAATGCATTTTGTTAGCAAACAAAACCTTCAAAATGATCAATTTTAGTTGCATTTTGCTCAAAGTTATTACTCCATGTTTATTATGTTGATAGTGCACAATCCTTTTTGTAGTGTACCTACCAGCTTGGATTCCCAGTTTGGATACAATCTAAAAATCCCAGTTCCGATTTCTCTGTTTTTGTCATTCAGTGCTACATTTCTTCAGCGCCTGTCTTTAAACAGGTTTCCCAATAAAGTGGGGACAATAAAACGACTGGACTGAACTGGGTTTTAGCACTTTAAAGGTCAGGGACATAGCAGGCCCTGTGTGCGACTGGAAAAAATGTGCACCTCTGAAATTATTTCGTAACTTCCTCTTTTCTCTAAGTGACATTCAATAGCGGGTTCCCAAGTGAATCAGAGTTTTACTGGAAATATGATGCGTCCTCAGCTGACTTTGACCGAATAAAGGTTACAGCTCAGCAAAAAGCCGCGGTCTCATTTTCCCGCCGCACCTCATAACCCTCACCGTGTCTTCTTTATAATGCAGCCCTTATTTCTTTGCCGCTGCTAACAAAATGCATCTTAAATACACAACAGAAGGCATGGACACACTCCAAAACAAATCCAGCGCGGCCAGTTAAACAAACCAAGGGCACATGAAAGAGTCCAAAATGCGGTTTTCCTGCAATCTAGACTTCATGCTCTCTCATCCCAAACAAACGGTTCACCTGGCAGTCACAGCACCCGAACTGCGGGAAAACCCGAACTGCTCTGACTGTTGTTAGCCCGCAGCCCATTTGAGGTAAAGTCCTGGGTTTTGTTTAGCGGAAAAAAAAGCAAACCCTTTAACACGTCTTTAGCTGAAATGACTTCACATGATTGGTGAGGTGGTAGAAGAATCACTGATGACTTTCAAATGGCTCAGATATACTTTTTTAATTTATATATTTTAATCAAAAATGGATTCAGACAACTTAAAATCAGCAATGCTTTTGGATTTGAAGGAAGAAGCCAGCGTAATGGGAAAAAAAAAACCCAGCTCATCGTACTAACCACTGCCCTCAGTATAGTTTCCAATCAGAAATACTGAAAATGAAACACTTAAAAATACCGGCAGTAAGGATCTCATAAACATAGTCCCTGCCTTTGCAGAAATCTTGACTGACCTTATGTTTCTACTGATGAAAGGGTTGCAGCTCAACAAAGTATCAGTTTAATCCCACATTTAATTTGGTTTTATATAAGAGGGAGACGCGCTAATCCTGACGGGCCAAAGAAGAGAATTCTGCAACAGCAAAGACAGTGATCGAAGGCTCGTGTCTTGATTTAAAACATTGCTGTGAGAAATTATATTAAAGCATAAAATAACCCAAACATGATAAGATTTTTATTTTTTTTTTATCCTTTTTCGCAGACATCACACATTAGAGGTAAATGTAACTATGCATGTATCCCACCCATGCATGATGTACTCAGGGTCATACCTACAGAACACACCCTCAAATTGCTGTTTGGCTTCACACACAGGAAGTAGGTAAGCCCACACAATCTGACAGTTGTCTGGTTGTCTGGGCAACAACCAGTGGGAGCGGCCGGGGGGGGGGGGGGGGGGGGGCTGGTAA
>VURO01049536.1:23953-59553 GCA_015108175.1 Pelvicachromis taeniatus | reverse complement strand
CTGTATAGCAGTTTAGTTCATGGGATCATCAGCCAGTTAGTATGAAGTCAAAGAATGTAGGTAAAAGAGCAGTGCACAGTTTAAGGAAAGCAAATTAAGAAAAATAACAAATAAAAACAAGTTACGAAAAAAGAGGTGCTGGAAAGAAGAAATGAAGAAAAAAGAGGAAGTGAGGAGGGAGAGCTGAGGCTGGAAAGCACCTGAGTGAAAGAGGAGGAGGAGGAGGAGGAGGAGGGCTGGACCCAGCTGCAATAACACTGTTGAGCAGTGTAAGGGGGGAGTTGTTAGACATATAGCACACACACACACACACACATACATATATGCTTTACAAGCACGATCATCCATATACTATGAAAACATTTTGTCAGCCGCCAAAACTTTCTTGTGTCACACTCTGCTTGTGCGCCTTAATAAACACATTAATCAGCGGCTGCCTCCTCGCTTCCAGCAGAACGCAGGAAGGCAGAACTGTCGTTATAGGTATGCACACATCCACAGGGTCAGCTAGTGCAACCAGCCACAGGCATGGCCACAGCCGCCGCTCCACACCCCCACGTCTGGCAGCCTGGGATCTGGCCTTGGCCTCGGTTCACAGCCTGTGGTGGTCCGTTTCAGGTCTGGATTTCCCAAAAGCACCTCGGCATCTTGTCTTCACATTCGGCGAAACATAGCTGGACTCTGACCGAGCAGAGAGGCCCGCAGAGAAAGCCATCAAGCCTTGAGAGGCAGAGGCGCGGCGTGCTGTTTACTTTGGTCATGACAGCGCTGCATAAATAAACCAAAGTTTGAAGCTGTAAGTGTTGCTGTAATTTAAGGTCAAAGTGGTAGCAGACAGCTCCGAAAAGTGGATAAGTATGGAAGGAAAGGTCACAGATCAAAGAACGCTTTAAATATGCAGTGATTTGTTAAAGCCAGTGTACGTTTTGTCCAGCCCTGGTTTGGAACAAATAGACCTCCTTCTGTGCAGCTGCATGTTGGATGTAACATGTTTTTGCTGAGGTCAAGGAAATTACATCATCTATGCCTCCTCGCTTTGCTTTCCCTGTGAGTTCACGCTTATTTTATACTTAACTGCAGGAGGTGCTTTCATATCTGTTCATTCAAAAACGGTTTCTTTGCTCACAATATTGGCTTAAAAACTGCATTTAGCAGCAAACCCAATATCACTAAGATCGTTTTGTTAAATGCCAAGTTTGAGGCTTGAGGGAGTTTTTAAAATTTGGTTGAATATGTCTACCTTACTGTTTTCAATTATCCAAAGACAGTTTCTTTTTATTTTTTACATAACCCTCTTATTTCTGTTCTTACTAATGATGCGTGAAACTACATGTGGTTCAGTCCTGCAAAGTGAGCTGAATGTGTTTTTGTGTTTGAAACCTTTGAAATGTTGCACTTTCCCTATTTTTCACTTCTTTCCCTCTCTGGTATAGTTTAAGTTCTTAGTCGATCCAGATGCACCACAGAGAGTCAGGGAGTAAAGAAAATGAATAGATGAACTTGAAGTGAAAAGTAAGAAGAAGTAGAAAGCAGAATATTCAAATTAAAGGGAAGTAACAGACAAGCAGGACACAAGAAACTAAACGGGGGGACGCTTCCTAAGGATATGGACTTTTAAGACGTTTTTATACTAGGTGCATAAAATCTGTGCAAATATTTCATGGGTTAAAAATTTTTTTCAGAGTCACTATTTCGACTGCTGTCATAGTGTTTAGTGTCTAATATGCAAATCTCAGTATGCAGGTGCCTCTCCGTGATTGGTGGATCCAGAGAACGGACCATACAGATTGGCGAGCTGGGGATGACTTATATGATGACAATGTCATGGACAGCTTTCTCCTGTTTTTCTTAGTTAAGAAGGCAAGTTGTTGTCATTTGGTTTGATTCTTTTGATTAGTTAAGTTTGGTAAATCCTCGAGATTGGCTCCTTTTGTTTGTTGCTTTGGTGTTAAGTCCACCCTGAAGCTAATACCAGCTCCTTTTGAGTGTCAAAAAAACGAATCAACATATTGTAAAAATGAATCATTATCAAACTGTACCAATTGTGTGATGTGGCAGCTTTGGGTCTGATGAGGATGGATCACCCTTATGTTGTGGTCTGTCCACTCATAGATGGGCCATAACACTCACCTATTCTTAATGCAGCTGTTCACACTGAATTAATTACGCAGGACGAATTTACAGCGTTTAATTTTTCGGATCAAGTTTGATTTTTCCAATGTTTCAAATTCGAATAAATAGAACTAGACTAATCAAATCACTGCATTTGGTACAAGTGCGCTCATAGCTCATAGCAGCACAATTGCTGAATATACGATGATATGGAAATTGTATCATTTTACTATGTTACCTCGGACACACCTAAAAACTGCTACGGCTCATTGGGCTCTATGAAATGATTTCTCTACCTCCTCTGATGTGGTCTCAACCTTCTAACAAGTGTTCAAACTGCTTCACTGACATCCTAAAATATGTATGAACGCATGATACAGCTGCAAGTCCTGAATCAAACCATGAAATTCTCTCCAGTGCTGCCTTGGATGAACCCAAAATCTCTGTTTCTTCCTTTTCCTGTTTCATCAGGACCAGCTCATCATCGCTTCACTCACAGTTTGCTTTCCGAGGACGAATTTTCCACAAAAATGCAACGTGTTCGCCGTGCGTATAGATTACACGTCAAGTTTGGATCCGTGACATTTGGAATTTCACGTCGTTTTTACGCAGCACGTTCAGCGTGTCACAGCTTTGAGTCAAACCACAGATTCAATGACGTTTCCTGGAAGCGTTGAGATTTCGGTCCATATTTACATGATAGCATCAAGAGGAGTTTTGAATGTCGTATTTCATCGAATGACAAAAGTGCTTTACTAGATTGAAAGCTGGTGACTGTGGAGGCCATTTGAGTACCAACATTGTACTCGTTGTCGAGAAACCAGTTTCAGATGATTTGAGAAGCCATAAGAAGATGTGCACAGTGGTCATAAAGGGATGGACATGATCACAACAACAATGCTAGGTAGGTAGCATTGTTGTTGCTACCTACCTAGCAACGCAAAGTTTGCCAAGAAAATTCCCCACACCATCACAATACCGCTAGCCTAAACTGTTGAAAAAAGGCAGGATGTATCCATTCTTCAAATAGGCCAAAATCTGAGCCTGATCTCTAAAGTTCACCGGAGAAATCGAGACGCATCAGACGAGGCAACGTTTTTCTATTATACTGTCCAATTTTGGTGAGCCCATGTGAACTGTAGCCACAGCTTCCTGTTTTCAGCTGACAGCAGTACCTCAGAGTGGTCTTCTGCTGCTCTTTGTTGAAAGATGCTCTTTTGCATACCTTGAATGTAACAAGTGCTTTTCTGAGCCACTCTTGCATTTATATCAACCATTCTCCCCTGACCTCTGGCATCAACAAGGCATTTTCATACAGAGAACTGCTGCTCACCAGACCATTTTACTGTTTTGGCCCAGTCTCTGTAAACCCTAGAGATGTTTTTATGGGGAAATCCAAGTAAATCATCATCATTCCACATTCAAAGTTACTCAAATAATCTTTTATCCCATTTCTAATGTTCCGTTTTGACCATGTCTACATACCATGCACTGAACTGCTGCCATGTAACAAGCAGTTGAACAAGCGTACCTAATAAAGTGCTTAAAAGAAAGGACTTAATAACAAATATCCACCAACATGGAAATAGTTGAAAAAAATCTAAATAAAAGTTCTGTTTACACCTTCTGTCTTTACGCTGGTTTTTGTTTATGAAATTTACACAACTAAAACAAACGCTTGTTGCCCAATTCTTGAATGAGGAGGGGGCGGAAGAGGAAAATCCCACCAAAAAAAAGATGAAAGCATTTTAAAGTGGGAAGGGAAGACGCTCTAAGGGAGCCGAGTGTGTGTATGAACACAGCTTAAGATCATAATCGTAAAAACACAAGCTCAGATTGCTGGCAGGGGAGAAAGCGTCTCTTGCTGCAACTCTGAACTCTGCTGCTGCTGAAGTGTCGACTCAGCAGATGTCTGCTGCTGATGACACACACAGCTCCAAGTGTTAGCCTGCCTCAGACCAGTTTTTAGCTTTCTCAGAGAATGGAAAAACAAACAGGCGTTTTAACATAATGCATTTAATACTTCATGTATTTAGATTTCTTCATACAACAAATAAAAAACTGATAAACTAAAAAAAAAAAAATGTTACAATGCAATATGCCGTATACTCTACACTTTATTATTCTTAGTGGTATCCTGAGTTTATTCTATGTTAACCTTTGTACATCTAGGCTCCTCTTGTGTCTTTGCCCTCTGTGTCTCCGTCTGTGTTTATATAGTTATAGTTGTGACTTGTTTCCCCTCCTTGTGTTTTATTCCCTCATGCTTTGCCAGCCCATCATGTCTGCTCTTTCTCCCTCGTGTTCCTTTGCTCCCTCTCATCTGCCTCTCCACCACTCCCGCATCATGTTCCTCTATTTCCTGTTTTATTGTGAAGGTCCCGTGTTTCCTTGTTCGTCCTGTTCAGGCTTGCTGTCTCGTTATGATTATTCATGTCAGCTGTGTTCCCCATATGCTCCCACGTCCCGTGTTTTTCTTGCTGTGTCCCAATTCAGGGGCTGCATCCTTCGGAGGACCCGGCCTTCGCGGTCTACGTGGGCCGGGTCCTCCAAAGGCCGGAAGTGAAAGGCTTGTGAAATGGGACGGTCTAGCCTTCAGATTTGCATCACCAGCTTTTCCCGCCCTTACCGCTTCCACCTCCTTGGTTTTACCGTCTTTGTTGCTGCCGCCAGTGGTGGAAACTGGAATTGGCTGGGCCGCGCTATGAATTCTGGGATATGTTGGGCTACGAAGGATACACCCGACCCATCCTTCAAATTCAGGAAATGAAGGATGCATTTGTCGGCCGCATTTGGAGCAGCCTTCGAATTGGGACAGCCTTCGTTGCGTCGCTGTGATGTAAGCGGACTACAAATGCGGCCCACAAAGGATGCAGCCCCTGAATTGGGACACAGCATCTGTGTATTTATGTCAGCGTCCTCTCTCATAGCTGTGTGACTCTCCCTGTGATTTCCGGTGTGTGTAATCATTAGTATTTCCTAGTTTAGTTTTGTATCGCCTTTTTTCCGGTTCAGCAAATAAAGCTGCATTTTGAGTTTAAGTTTCGTTTCAGAGAGTTTGTATTTGGGTCCTTCTCCTGCCTGCAGACAGCTGGTTTATGACATGCAGCCACAGGATCTGGGCACCTTATAGTCACAAAGTTAACCATGAACTCCTCTGTAAAGTATTCTAGAGTCAAATGTGAAGCCATCTGTGTGAAAATAAGAAATGGGCCAAAATTATTGTAAAAAGATATTTATTCCAATCATTGAATAGCTGAAAAAGTAAAGATTTAATCTGTCACAGCGACGCAGTCAAAGTTCAGACCTGAACCTGATTGAAATGCTGTGGAAGGAACTTAAGAGAGCTATACATGAATGAATATATACAAGCGAAACGATTGCTTGACATTATTTCTGCTGAGGATGTTTCCACACTAATAAATCATGGGGTGTACTTGTTTTGTCACGGGACTGTACAGTCATGTGAAAACTTTCTTTTCACATGACTGTAGCTGAGCAATTACCCACTGAGATATCAGTAAAACCTTGTCTTGGACTCGATTGCACCCTATCTTCTTCCTGCTACAGGAAGTGTATCTGTAGTTTAAATGAGAAGTCATTTCTTCCTGAAACAACCATCAGCCCAGTAAACACTTTACATCCATGCCTCATGCCCAGTTTCTTTACTACTTCAGAGTTGTGGCAGCAGTTTCCCAGCATGCACTAAACAAAAGGCAGGAAACCACCCTGGACAGACACACAACTCCATTTCTAGGCTTTGCCAGACTCTAAATATTCTCTACCTGACAGACAACAATGGTGTCCATGTTAGTTGGCTAGGTAGTTAATAATGCGATAGTTTACGGTCTGTCGTTGTGGAAACAACGTTTTGCAGCCATTCAGAGGCCAATGTGGACACTGAAAACAGGCTGCTTATTCAGATTATTTACAGGGAGCATTAACTCATAAGAGGGCTCTTCCTGTGTGCAGGACACACACTGTGTATGACTACACTGTCCCACTCTCTCATACTTTGTGTTTGTGTCTCTGCCCCTTACTGAGCAGCCTTTTTTTTGTCCTCTGAGGGTCTGCTCCAATGAAATGCCTACGTTAATAATGTGGAGACTGGAAATTCAGTTCCTCTCATAAAAGTCTAATTGGTCCTTCTGGTACTTCCGTGCAACCGCTCCCCAGACAATCACGAACTCACATTTAATGGTGACACCACTGGGCCAAATAAAAACACCTTTAAGACAGGTTTGTCAAAGCTGCTGGCGCGGACACTGGAATCTTTGGATTTTTATGCTGCACTGTTTCCACTTTTAGGCATCGTATTTACCGGGGTGGGCCACGTCTACAGAGTATTTAAACACTGAGAATCATCCCTTCATAGAGCCGACAAGGCCCCAAATACCAATAATGAACTTCATAGGCTGTAAGGACCAAAAATTGCACCACACTGACTTGGCTGTAAAATATGTGAAATTGCATAACGGCATTTGGGCTGGCCATCGTTGAGGAAAGTAATTTACTAAAAAAAGACCTTTCAGTTACGGCTGACATGTCATCATGAAAAGAGAGGTTTATTTCAGAGACCCGTGGGGTTAAACATGCCACCAATGCCACAGTGCAGTCGCTTAAAAACAAGCCAGACTTACAGAGCCACCTTTATGCTGCGCCAACAGCCACCGTCTGGAACCCAGCGGGACTTTTGCCACTGCACCATATACTACACAAAGACAGCCGGAGGTTTATTCCTTTTTCACATGATCTTAAAAGTTTGGTTTTGTCATCCACTGATAAAAATATTGACTAAAACTGAAAAATGTGTGTTGCCGATGACATTGGGAACCCATCGACTACTGTCTGATGATTTAAAATAGATTTATAATGTTGAATCCGTATGCGCCATGTTAAGCTGCAGCAGACAGTGGGTTACAGTATAGGGTGGACAGCACACCAGCACAGTATCTGTACAGGCTTGTGGAAACACCTCCTACCAACTGTCAGCATGGTGGTGGGGGGGTAATGGTTTGGGCTATATTTTTTGCAGTCACAGAAACCTCAGCATCTTGCATTAATTGAGTTGACCATGAGAGTCAAACGTGAGGCCGTCTATCTGACAGATAAAGCTTAGTCAAAACTGGGTCCTGCAGCAGGACAATGATCTTCAAGCACAGCAGCAAAACTACAACAGAATAAGTGAAAAAAGTAAAGGTGTTATAATGACCCAGTCAAATGGCGGGCTTTTAAGAGAGCTGTGGATAAATGAATGGATGCAAACTTAAATGAACTGAAGCAACAATCCAAGGTAGAGTGACATAAGAGAATTCCTCCACAACGATGTGAGAGGCTGATAATGTCATATAGAAATATATCGCTTTAAGTTATTACCACTTAAAGGTGGTCCTTGGTTTACTGTTTACTGTGGTTTTCACAGGACTTTTTTGTGTGCCAGTCATTATCATCAGACAATATCCAATGGTTTTATATTAGGTCCTTTGTTTGTCCTCTGCTGGGACTCTGTCAGGTATCTGCTCAAATACAATAAGTCATTACTACTCTGACTAAAAACAGACTACGCACAAGAAATGGAGAACGTCTGGGGTGATATCCAAATATGTGTTTTTGTTTTTTACTTACCAGTAAGCTGCATCTATTTTTTTTTTTGTTGCTATTTTTTAAAAATCACAATTGCATTGGTGTCAATTTGTTAGAGATCATATATTAAAAAATGTTTACTATTAAATATTAGATCAGCGCTAGCTTTAATGTCTCAATTCCACAGTGAGGTAAGGTCACGGTAAAAAAAAAAATCAATTTAAAGCTGCTTGGTACAAAATTCCCAGGATGGAAAAAAATGGCAGTAAGTGCTTGTTTATTTTGGAAAACACAAAACAAAAGGAATACCCATAATTCCACATTTTATTTTATTAACCACAAGCATGTATTTGCTGGTGATTTGCACGCTTTGAGCTAAATGTTTATATCAGTATCCTGACATTCTCACACTCGTTAAGCAAAATGTATTTACTTAATTGGGGGATACAAGGTTGTGAATTATATGAAGTTGAACTATAATGAGCTGGAAAAAAACGGATTGGCAGTTAATTCAAAGGAATTTAATTGATCGCTGTCATTGCTGGACTTTAACACAGGCTCTTCTGGCATTGCTCTGCTATAATAATTTTTAGGGGACAGGAAATTATTTTTACATGTCCAAGTAAGTCACAACACGGCTGCTCTTGATCCCAAAGACCTTTGAAAGAAGTTGAAGTCACTAATGGCAGTAATTACAATTTAAAGTAATTTTCCTTTCCTACTCACTTTGGGAATATTGCTCATTGACTGGAACAAAAGTAGCTAAAACTGACTGTTTCATGTACAATCACAGGGAGCCTGCTACATTCCTCTGTGAAACATGAGAGAAAGGGAGTTAGAAAAGTTAACAAATAATGCCACAGCCCACACCTGACGGAGTAGCTGAAAAGAAGGACCACACAGTTTGTGCCCTGAGAAACTGGGCTACAAGATCTATTAACACAACAAACCACTGGGTGTAATTTCCTTGCAGATGAGCCAGCTTCTCACTGCCAGGGAATGTCCCGTGGATGTCAGAAGTAAACCTCAGAAATGCTCTGGGCCTGTGCTGCAGGTGAGGGTTTCACAGCATCAGTGCAGTAGAATGGAGAGAGGACAGGAGAGCACTGGTTAGATTTTATTGTTGGGAGTAACTTTTCACTGGTGGGAAAACAACGACTGGCATCTACACTAAGATTACCTAAGCTGCACTATCAGTTTCCCACCCCTCTTAACTCTACCTTAAGGTTTTAAGATCTCTCGTTTCTTACATTTATGGTCGTACTCCTACTTCACCTTGCTATGGAAGACAAACAAGGTAATTATTTCCAAATTTTTCCCAAATTATAGACTGCTTCCCAAGCGTCGTAAACTTCAGCATTAAGTTTTTATCCCAGCATTCCAGCTATGAGCCCTAATGCAAAACATCTGTCTGTCCCCAAAACAAGATTTTATTCAGTGCCACTGTATTCTTTTTCCCTGGAAAATGCCAAAAAAAAAAAGGTCAACAATGCATGAGACATAAATAGAGAAAATAGAAGACTTGTTTCTGCAAACACTTATTACAACTAAATACTTTTTAAAGTTAAGTCACCTGTAGCCTGTAACCCTGAAAATCAAGCTTTCTAATGTGTTTAACATAATTTTAGCCCATTTTAACCACAAACAGTATAAAACATGGGCAAAGCTTCCAAGCGGGAAAAATGAAGCTAATGTTGAAGTGCATTAAACCTGCCTTCTATCTAAAAGCCACCAGATGGCGATAGTTGTGGTCACGAATAGATACAAATATCTATCTGGTCCGATAGATATCTATAGGGAAACTATTTCTTTATCTTTTTTTTTTTTTAAGAATTCTATTTCATAAATCTTGGTCTGACTATGTTTCAAAAATGGAGGATTATCCATGAGGCAAACCCACATACTTATTGGATAAGGACTTGTCAATCTGAAGTTGTTAGCCAACGAGCTTGCGTTTATAGAGTTGGACTCAGCTGTCTCTGTCACATCTGTTTTTCTGCAGCATAGACGGGAACGGCAGCAATGCTCATCTCGAGGTTTCAAAACAGGATTTCTTAAACCAATGGTCGACATCAAAGTAGCTACATCCATTTTTCATGTAATGACTTTGACTCAAAACATGATCTATTAACTTGAAAGGAAACAACTCTGCAAACCATGAAACGTCAGAATTATTTCAGACAAGACTCAAATTTCAGTCTCCTGGTCAAATCAAGCACTTGTTTCACATACCATCGTGTGGCAAATTAAGTTTAATGAATACTAATGTTGTTTAAAGAATGCTAACATTGGTTTTCTTTAGACAGAAATATAGTTTCATAAGACTAATGGTCTATAATAGTACAAATATATCTGTTTGGCTGTACTTGGCTATACAAGCTTAATGCTAACGTAAACATGCTCATATGCTAACATCCTGGTTTACCATGTTAATGTCCTCAGTTTTACATGTTGGCACATTTTCTACTTAACCCCAAACAGGTGCTTAAATGGAAGGCCACACTTAGGCTAAAATACTACCAACCTTTACTTAAGACGATAAATGGGTTGGGATTCATAACAACGATTTTCTGGTCTTACAGGAAAGTACCTAACAATAAAATCACTAATAAAATCCCCTAGACGCGTTGTATTTCAGGTCACACAAATGCACAAACACATCAGTAAATGGATTATGGGGAGTTGGGTAGGTTACAGTATCTTGCACACATCCATCTCAACAAGCAGACCAGTGAAACCAACTGGAACTGTGGCTAATCAATTAGCAATGGCTGATCCTTTTTACTGTGCAGATTTCAAGCCCGGAAATCTGTAAAGATAGATGAAAATGAAATCGCTGTACGGTAACTGAAGCTTTTTGTTGAGTGCCTAGTAGCCATGTTTAGATACCCATATTGAGCAAACAGTGGATGTGTTTTGGTGGCAGATTATAACACCATAAGTCTTTTTTTTTTTTTTTCTACTGTGATTGTTTTATTCAGTTTATTTCTCTAGCAGTTTGTTACCAATAAGGCCTTCAGAACAGTTTGGATATTTGGCTACACAAAATTAAAAACTGGACATCTGTTAATGGATCCCTGCTGTCTTGTGTTGTAGTTGTTTAATACCTCACTCAGTGCAGATATAACTGTTTAGCACAGATGGTACTACCGATAAAATGAATGACAGAGGCTGCCTGCCTTCTATTAGGCTTTATCGCGACCTGTGCACTCATGAGGACTGAGATACGTACATTTAGCACATGTTTTCTATTTTGCTTTCTCTGTTATCGTTCATACATCATATGTGGTCGGGGGGGTTGGGGGGAAGTATTTCTTACACGCCGTGATTCCTGGGAAAGATTCAAGTTTTCATTAGAAATATGGGTTGTATATGTATGTTCTCAGCACAAGTTTGAAAGGTGATTGATTTTTTGATCTATGTTGAAATACATCATGACCTATCAGCGCCCTTCCAGATATGAATGTGCCCAGAAGGTATTGTCCCAAAGTTCCTAGAAAGGAAAATGTAGAAGAAATGGAAAAAAACATGAGCTAAACCATCCAGCCTTATGGAAATACTTAGAAGCGTAATAAAACGGAAAAAAATAAATGGACGGAAAAAGTGTTGGATTGTGCAGATAATCAAGGAAAGAGTTGGCTATGACAATCAAGTGTATTTTAAAGTGCATAAAAAGATGATTACACACTTTTATTTCATCAAAATAATACATACTGTTTCTCAGGAATACCTTTTAGACAATCTATATAAAATTAATCAATCAATAAAAACAAAGACTTAATACTAACAGTTTCTCCACCATTCAAACATCTGTGGAGAAAAGGAAACTCAAACTGATAAAAGGTTCTCAATGATGAAGGTAAACAGTATTTTACAGATACAATGGATCCACTGTATCCATTATGGATACAATATTTTAGGATTCAAAACAGGTCAACAAGTTATTTAACTTTATATGACGATAAAAAAAAAAGTATCTGGTTTGCGTTTGGTTGGAACAAAGTCCAAAGTCACCTGACCTAAACTTTATCAAGATGGTTTGAGATGAGATAGACTGCAGAGTGAAGGCAAAATGGCCAATAAGTGCTGAGCATCTGTGGAAACTCAATCAACACTGCTGAAAAAATGAAGCTCATCAAGAGAAAGCCAAGAGTATGCAAAGCAGTGATCAAAGGGTTTTGATCTATTTTGAAGAATCTAAAATATGAAACATGTTTTTAGTTATTTCACACTTTTTTGTTTGCTACATAATTCCATGTGTTCATTCTTATTTTTGATGCCTTTAGTGAGAATCTACAAAGTAAACAGTCACGAAAATAAAGTAAACAGTAAAAACAGTAAATGAGAAGGTGTGCCCAAACTTTTGACTGCTAGTGTGCACAGTAGGGCTGGGTATTGTCACTGATTTCTAGAATCGATTGGAGTCCGGTTCACAAGATCTCGATTCTATTCGATTCAAATCAATTAGATTTGAATCAGGGAAATTTTTTTTGCCTCAGTCAGAAAAATGATCATTCTGATCATTTATCAGTCTCTTTGCAATAGGGGACTCGACTCAACTGGTTCCCAAACTGGCTCCAGTTGGCAAACCAAAGCTGATGACTGTCTATTTCATTGTGCAGTTAAATTGCTACCCTGCAGCAACAATGTTGCTATTTGTGACATTCTGCATTTCTCTTTCAATGAGTAGTTAGTGTGAAATTCTGTTTATGTAGACAGCAAAAGATTTGGAAACCGACAACAACAGATTTGCAGTTTTTGTTGAGTCATCACTCATTATAACAATTTCATCAAAAACAGATTGCATGTAACTGCTAACTTAACCCCATTCAATTGCAGACTGACTCCATCGTATTGCCTTTTTAATGCCAGTGGTTTTAAAGATGGCTACTGCTTGCGAGTGGTCGTAGATCTGATGCCAGTCTCTGATGCTCTGTGGTTCTTTGAAAGACCTTTTTAGATGAACAAATTTGTTAAGCTTTGGCTTTGATTTATTTTCACTTTAACAGAAATATCAAACTGAATTACATTAACTTTTCCTTAAATCTCAACTAAATACTTCTGCAAGTACTCACAGTACCAGAAAAATCAAGTTTTGAGTTCATTACAACGGTGTAAACGTAATCATGAAATAAACCCTGTCAACAGTTTTATTATTGAACGTTTAACTGCGTTGTATGAAAGAAAACCTTGAGATTTCAACTGTACCGTTGCGTTTGGTGTTTCAAAACCATTTACCAAGACTGAGATAACCCTGAAGTTATTGCACTTGCAGAAATGGGCAAAACTTCTTACACGCATGGGCCACAAGATTAATGCTGTGTCTGAGGTGTGTGGGCCGTCTCAGGAGATATGCAAACACAAGGTCGATATTCCTCCTACAGTTGATGTCAGATTTACATGCAACTCATGCATACAGTTCAAACATACTGTATAATTATGTTAATAAATTTTACCCAAGAAAGAACAAACTACATTTTTTTTTCCCCCCTGTGGAATGCCAAAACATTATGCACGCCATGTAAATTAGCTCAGACTGATGAGCTTGTTGTTAAAGAGGCCGTGCTGAGGCATTTATTTATCACAGGAGACAGTAGACCTGCCCAATCACTTCGCTTTGTTCCTTTTAGCTTCCTGCTGTTAATAACACCCATCTGTAGTAACAACGAGCCTTTTGCTTTGAAAAGAAGGCCTCATCACACAGCCAGGATGCTGCGGGGCCAGCTCCTGCTGAACAGTAAAGATCAAAGGTCAAAAGTCAATGTCAGGATTAATGTTGAGATCAGACACTGGGCAGTTTTCCAGGCTAGGGTTAAGTCAACATTTGTTTGTTTAAAGTTGAGCTAGGCCTCTTAATGTGTTTTGAAGTATGGCTTTAGTCCAGACTCTCCATAGGTTTTAGGTCTGTCACTGTCAGGGTAATGGTTATACGACTGGGAGAAAGAGGAAGACAATAACCAGTGAAACGAATGCATTGTTAGTTTTTAAGGAGGACAAAAAACCATAAATAAATGCATTAGAGCAATTTTTAAAATTAAGGATCAGAAAAAAACAAAACACTTGGAAGCCTATCAGAGAGAGAGAACTACAGTGTACAGAATCTGTTTTATTATTTTTATTATTAATTGCTTCCTCTGTGCATTCAGAATCATTCAGCCATTAGAGTCTAATGGGATAAACATTTCTGTTTTTCTGTTTTACACACCTGCCAGTTTTTGGTTTTGTCCTTTGGGAGGCTGCCCATTAGACCAGATTAGATTACACACACGCACTCACACACAAACTCAAACTTGTGAATTTCTGTCATTAGTCACCGCAGTATCATTTTCAGCTCTCAGAGTGTCTGCGGGCACCCCCCGGGCCCAGATGGGGAATGTAGAAGAATGTTCGGGACAAAACACAAAGCTGCTGTGATCCCTGTGATTAACTGAGGGAATAAATCTAAACAATGATGACATTTTGCAGAACTAAGGAGACTCCTGACTGACACATCGTGCATGCAGATCAACAACACAGGGATGGATTACACTGCAAGACATCTTGAGGACTTTTGACGGGTTGATCCTAGTGAATGTGCCATGAATCCAAGTGGACCATCAAATACAAATCCAGCACTTTGTGGGCACGTACCTCTGCCAAATCTTAATGGTCTTAGACATTTGTTACTTTAATAATAGCACAAGTTTGTTTATTTTTTATGCATCTGATCAAACATAATCAACTATGGAGAATATCTAAGACTTAGAAATATGATGGGGGCTTTGTACCAAAACAAATTTTACCAAAGCGAGTCTGACATGAGGCACGATGACGACGTGTATATTACATGTACAGTATAATAGTGCTGGATGTTTTCGTTATGTCAAATAGGGCCAACCTAGTTTGGCTAATATGTGAATGCTTGCTAGCAAACTTGGTTTGTTTGTGGACGTAATCCTAACATATGCCATGGCAGAAATGTCACAACTCGGTCAGCCAGTTCTCATTCCAAGGCTGTCAAATATCGATGTTTTGTTAAAGCTCCTAAAGGTATCAGTGCCTAATGCATTGGGTTTTAGAAAATAGTACAACTGGTCTCTGACTCCCAAATCATGGCACGAGGACACTTGTAAACGAGCCTTTGGCATCACATTTAAACAGGCTGGCTAAGAGTTATGATCAAGACAGTGAAACAAAGATCCCAAGTGGGCTGACAAGCTCCCAAATTACTTCACCATCCTCTGTCCAACCTTTAATGGAGCCTTTATTGCTTTCCAGAAATCCAGAAATGAATGTTGTCTCTGTGGGTCTAATAATGCTGTGGCCAGTGGGTATGTGCACATCTCTGTGCACGTAGATTTGACGCAACAGCACTATTTGACGCTCTGGGATGAGAACACACTGGCAGAGCTATTTTTAGAGGCTTTGCCAAGTAAAACAGCACATCTAGGGCTGTGCCAGCTGAGGTGAAGACAGTGAATTTTGGGGGGCGGGTTAGTTAAAACTGTATTACATGGCTTTTTGAAAACAGAAGTTGAAAAAACAAAACACAGAACTGGTGTTTCTAATTTTCCAAGCTGTAAAACCAAAACAGAGAGTATGCAAGCATGCATAATATCAGACTTGCAAACACTGTGTTTAACAACCCCACCCACTAACACCCGTTGTGCAAATTACCTCATTTTCACCCGCCCGTTTCCTCCACCTCCCTTCGCCTTTTTCGCTCTCTGTTAACAGCAAGCAATTAATCAAGGTCATTTCCCAAGCAGAGTGGACTTCCTGTCACACAGGATGTGCATTACGACAGCCCAGGGTACAAGACACCCAGTGGGGAGGAGAAGCACTCACCCCCCACCAATCCAACCCATTATGTCAGAAAATCTCTACGGGTCTGCTAAACACTCTTTGCAACATATACCCAGACACAGGAGGGCAATAAAGAAATGTCTTGAGGCAGATCTTAGCTAATACCAACTCTGTATGTAGTAGCTAAGTGCATTTTTTAATGAGATAGGAGATCTGTTTTATGCTTTCTCTGTGTCTCAACTTATAAGACTGTTTCTTTTTGCCGAGCTGTGAGGTGCCTACATTGCTCCTTAACTACCAGTATTACCAGGGTGAGAGAATGGAAACCATGGAGATGCACCATTCGTCTTTGAGAAACAGAGTAGTGTGGACCAGCCACATATTCACACTCACATCTAATACAGCGGTAGCTAGCTGTCAAATCATTTTCTAAGCATTGCATTCCACAGCTGTCCATCCAGAGGATCGCTGGAGGCCACAGAGACTAAAAATTAGCCAAATGCTCACATACAACTCAAGTTTAAACTGCCTCATGCTTTGTATGTAAAATACATTGTAGCCATGTAAAGCTTAAAGGCGATAATCCAGGAGGTGTTTCCTGCTACTATATGAAAGAGACAGCTGTCATACCTCAGGAGCAGGTTGCAAATGTTATTCCAAAGGAGAGGATCTGTTCAAATAAATAGTTTAGGTCAGGCTCTGGAAACTTATATAAGGACGAATGAATTTACAACCATTTGGAATTATTTCACAGCATTATTGGGAGGGCATAGGACAGGCTGGTGCTGGGAGGAAAAAGTGAAAGCGGTAACAGTGCAGTGATTCACATAAAGCCAAATAGTTGGTTTTTAATGTGGAGATTTGTGTAGTTTAGAACGGGGCTGGGCTCTGTTTAATGATCCCATCTGTGTGCCCAGGTCAGCCTAATGCTGGAGAGGGAGGGCTGGTTTCCCCAGAGGTATTTCCACACAAACCCAAATGGAATTATGTTGATGACCCTTAAACTTTAGCTGAATGCTAAAGAAAATTATCTCGAATAAAGGCTTTCAAAGATTTTAAAAGCTCTTGATTCACTTGCAAAATGTAAATACGCAGCTTGGCAGGAACTTGAAATGGAAAAACTAAATGTTAATGTTAACAAATTTTTGGAACTGTATAATTAGCATCTCCAAACTCAACATGAATTCTGCTCACTAACTCGTTTCACAGACTGCCATTAGGACCTGCCCCTTTCACCACCTAACCACCATCATCAATCTGCTCACCTACATTGTTTCATGGCCTGGCCTGCTTTTAACTGTTAACTTTTGGTCGTCTCGACTGAAGTAATGTGTAACATTTGACGGCCTGTATAAGTTTCAGACCAGGTTTTTGCATGACATTAATTACGTCAAAGGATTTCATTTGGTGCTGATGAAAGCTTAATCATAATCTCAAAGATCTCAGGAAGCCTTTGAGAGATCTCCTTAGGTGAATCTCGCACTAATTCTAGTCCTAGCTCAGGAATGACTGAGGAAAATTCTCAGAGCAGCCATCATCAGGTAGGTGTTGTTTACCCTAATGCCAGGCATCACATACTAAAAAAAAAAAGAAAAGAAACAATCATCCTTTGTGTCAAAGACATTGAATAGACGATGTAGCTGAAAGACACAGTGTAATTAAAAATACTGTTGGATACATTTGAACCCATACTCGACTCTATAAAATGTTTGAAAACACTGTTTCTGATGAGACTGACCACAAACACTCTTTCACAATCAAATTTATAGCATTTCATTAACTCGTTGTCATGAAGAGGGTCCCAGTATTTCTACCGCCTCTTTGTGGTGCTGTTTGTTTAAGTGCTTAAACACAGTGATGAAACTTAAGGTTGTGCAACCACGTTTCTTATGGTGGTTAGTTTACATGCATGCATTGACTATAACTGTTAGACAGCATGAATGATCCATAAATGAATATGTCTTTCCAGCCTCAATTACATTTCTATCATCCGCCCATTTCCATCCACATCTTCCATGTAAAGACTAGAGAGAGCAATTGGACTGAATTCTGCCCAAACACAATTGCCAACATGTTAATCTAGATGTACACTTTGGGTATTCTCTTACAATATTTGCTTCTACTGCTTAAAAAGCTGGATATGAAATGTGTGCTTGACCATGTGTGTTCAAGTAATCACAGTTTTCTTGTTGTTTTTGTTTTCTGGACTTGACTGTGGCATCAGGGAATGCAGATATCCCCATTATATCCCCTTGCTGTGAAGAAAAAAAACCCCACCCAGATCTTGTTTTTGTGAGGGGCAGCCACTAAGAGGGGCTGCACCAAGCCCCAGTAGGAAATAAAGGAGAATTATTTTGAAGTGTGAGACGCTAGTCCAAGAATACCTAAACTGAGCACAAAAGGTCACCTTTATGTTATCTTTGTACTGATTGTGTAATGGTGTGATCTTCTGCTGTGTCAGCACTTTTGGAAGAAGACCTAAGCTGCCACTCTCAGATAAGAAGAAATTAGTTAGGATTTTGGGGAACTACCAAGGAAGCAGTATGGCTCAAGCCCACCGTGAACTGGAAACAGGAGGTGTCACACCTGTGTAACTGTTCAAAAGTGAAGCAAGTTTTAAACTGCCATGGGCCTATTTTGAAGCCTGTGGTACTGCTACATTGCACAAATTAGATGGAATATTGGAAAAGAGGAAGACCTCCAGATTTTTCCATTTCAACCAGTTATCACTAGAGATGGACCGATCCGATATACAGTATCAGGTCCGATCCTGACCTAAGTTACTGGATTAGATATCGGGGAGAAATAAAAAATGTAATCCGATTCTTTAAATATCACAAAAGCACCTCACAAAACTTGGCATAACCCAGCTCGTGACCTTAGGACATCGGAGCAGTATGCGTCACATGATAGAGCGGCTGTGGCGTGCAAGACCTGTCGGCGGTCTGGAGTTACTTCAAATTGAGAGCATTTGGAGCGTTGCTACGTGCTGCCAAACCGGCGTTTCCTCTGACCGTACGATGATAGACTCAGAGTTACAAACAGCAGCAGCTGAACAGCTTCATGGTTCAAACTGTGGAAACAGTTTTTCATACTTGTGTTAAGTTTGTATAGAAATGACACAAAATCCAGTGTCAGGTTAAATAGAAACCGCTCACACTGACATCATGTGATCAGAGATGATGAAGCCATGTTTGCATTGATCTGCACTGCTTTACTCTGATGTCTGTTTATGTTCAGCTGTAAGGATAAAATGATACAACCTGCTTTATGTTGTTGGATAGAAACATGAGTTTGTGCTGATGTTGCACTTCTTTGTTTCACAACAAAGAGTTTCTGAAATCTGCATAAAACTGCATTTTAATTTTGAATATTACTTTATCCTCCTAGGACCTGCCGTCCACATATGTGGAAATCACAGTTTTATTGATCATAAAAGACGATATTGGAACCATATTGGTATCAGCAGATATCCAAATTTATGATATCGGTCTCGGACATCAAACAGTGGTGTGGTGTCATCTCTAATATAAACCAATCAGAGAGCGAGTGAGGTGGTTGGCACAGACTTTTGTCTTTACGTTGTCTGAATGTGAGGTCGGGGGTCGGACAGCCACCTTTTAACAGGAAGTGCTTGCTGCTATATTTTTAAAAGCAACGAATCAGGCTCGGCGGTGACCTGTGTCGCCGTAGCTCTCGCGACACATCGAGGACACGCATCACGTGGATGTTTCCAGCCGTCAGACTTCCTCTTTGATCGGCTGTGAGCTGTGAGTAACGCAGCAGTGTGCGTGTTAGTCATCCTCGTCTCCGTCTTCATGAAGATGAAGATGAAGCTGGACAGAGCTCGCAGTCACGCAGCGTTACAGCGCGGCTCCAGGCTTTTATTCTGAAGTGAAAGACGTGAACGGCGAGCTGGGTACGCTCTCCTGTGAATACAAAGGTAACAAGTGCAGATTTAAGTTCAGTCAAGTGGTCCGGTTAATCTCCCGGGGATCTCCACGCTCCTCTAATTATAGCTGATATTAATGGATTGGCAGAGAAATTAATTAAAAGAGGTCATTTTTAGGCCTGGTGGGAGAGTTTCAGTGCACAGGAAGAGGAGAGGATTCAATCTGCAGCTCTCTGAGGAGGTGGAGGACGGCAGGCTCCTCCTCCTCCTGGAAACAGCCAAGGGCTCTAAAGGAGGGCACGGTCATTTTCTCCTCTTATTGAAAATATAAGTAGAGTCTAAACGGCAGCGTGGCGCCTCCACCCGGCCTCCGGCAGTCACACAGCTCACTGTGTGGAAGGAAATACTGGAGCTGCTCCTCCACCCTCTAAGTTCATCCGCCTCGGTGACTGTGAAGCTCCACCTGACACAGAAAACCGTGAGCTCCATCAGCTCGTTGTCGCCCAGCAGCCCAGCTCAGGTTTGAGCAGGAAACGCACCTTCTTCCAAACCCCTACCTCACAGGTGGAGCGCGCTCTGCAGAGCCTGTGTTGTTAGCTGTTACGCTACGCAGCGGTACGGCGTGGATTGGTGACACCAGTACCACTTTCCCGTCTTCAGTGTGTGAGCATGTCGACCTTCGTGCTTCGCCCACGCTGAAATCATTCCAGGCGTGTTCGGCTGCAGATGCGTGCTCAGTCACGTCTCAGTTAAAGCAGTAATCCACACGCGGCCTGGGGAGGGTTTCCTCCACAGGGTGGAGCGTCGTGTCTGAGGTACACTTAGAGAGGACCTCCGCCCTGTAGCGTCCTCAGTGCTTCACCAGTCTGAAGCTGTCGTCGTTACAGAGGTGACGGCGGGCGGTTCAGCCTGCACACCTGCGTCCAGTTATAAAACCTAACATCGGGGGGCGGGGCATCTTTGACTTACACATCCAGCTCCCAGTTTGCACCGTGATGAGCTTCATGTGGAAGTCTGGACTCTCCAGAGCTTTCAGGCCGCAGTGAGACGGAGAAAGGTCAAAGGTCACGGCACTTTGCCATCCATGGCGTCAGCAAAGCAGGACAATAACACGTGTGTGTTAGTTCTCCGTCACACAGTCGGACAGTCGAGCGGGCGTCACAGCTTCATTTCTTTTGCTTTTGAAGACTTTGAGGTCGAATTTTGACTTTTTATTAAACACCTGTAGAAAAATTACCCAGCATCCTCCCAACACAAGCTGAATGAACGAGAGGCGGAGAAGTAGCCATACCTGGGGTCAACCATCCAGAGAGGTGAAGCAGAGAGAGGCAGGTGGAGCAGGTGGAGAAGAGTGGGACAGGGAAGGTTTAAAGATGGCGCTGTGATGGTTGGAGGCAGTGGAGTCGAAACTGCTCAGATGCTCATTGCATCTGAGCAGTTTCTATTTTAAATACTCTAGGAACAACAAGTAAGCAGATGGAAATCCGTCAGAGGGGCGGAGTCAGACAGGCTGGTCTGAGCATGTGCAGAGGAGGGAGGATGAAGATGGAGGCTGTGATGAATATTCCTGGTCTAATATTGGAACTCAGACTGAAAGCTCTTCAATCTTTAAAAAACTCCACAGCGGTGCGCCTGCTGCTGTGGACAAAATAACAGGAACACTTCAGTGTGAGAACGTGACCATGTGAACGATGCTCTGACTTTCCTGTGTGAGCAGTCGTGTTCAGGCTGGTGAATACAGCTGATGGAGAGCGTCAGCTGATAAACCCTGTGTGCGTCCTAACTTTAACCCAAGCCTAACCCAGAGACTGCTGCTGCTTCTCACGTGCCTCCAATCCGGTTTTACTGAGGCCACACCCCCACCTGTGACATCACCGCCCCCCTTTCTCCCCTGACAGATAATGGGAAACACCTGGTGTGATATCACAGACGAAGGCGGGGCCCACAGTAGAAAGCAGCCGGGATGTTTTTGCTGCACTGAGTTCAGTCTGCCAGGTTCAGATCGCTTCCTCTGATCTGATTGGATGAGAACAAACAGGGGTTAGTACTCTAGAGACAAACCAGGTAGGACATCTGTCACCTGTCATTGGACAGGCCACTGTCCTGCTGCCATGATGATGATGATGATGATGAACAGGAGCCAAACTGCAGACTGAGGGATTCAAACACAAAAGACTGAAAACCATTAAAAAGCAGCTGAACAGGTGACGATAATCAGTGAGAACAGGCGGGGAAACACCAGCCTCACGGCGTAACGCGACTACTGAAACACTCTACCTGAGCTCAAGATGCCAGATTACTATCAGCAATTAGATTCCGCCCCCACATGTGAAACCAAAGCTGTGGGTCAGGGCTGAGGAACGCTCCACATTGTAAAGGTTATTATTACCAAACTTCATGGACAACGTCACAAAGCCAGGATAAAAATAGAACATGAGGCTGAGCCTCTCCCTGAGACCTACTGTGGGTGGAGGACATGACAGGAATGCAGAGTAGACGTCATCACATCCACCTTCACACGCCCTAACATTCAATCAACTTTATTCATACTGCACTGGATCACAGCAGCAGGCTCCTGAAGGAGGGGCCTGAAAACTGAAGGCTCCGCCTCCCATTCTATTTTAAATACTCAAAGTGCTCTCACCTGCTGACGAAGCCTGAAAGTTTACCCAGAATGCACTCTGTGACACTTCCTCCAGTGACTCGTCAGAGTCAAAGATCCTGTTCGGCGTGCTGTGAGCGTCAGGATGATGTCACGCTGACACTGATCCGGTCATTTAAGCAGACGTCTGACTCTTCATGTCCATGCAGTATTTATTGTAGGTCGGCATCACGTACAGTACCTCCCGCTGACACCGAGGGCGATGTCAGTCAGACCGTCCCGCCGCAGCCACGCTCGGCGCTCGTGTGACCACGACGCTGCGTCTGGGTGTCGGGTGTCAACACTCCAGGCTGTCGGCCTTTTGTTTGAGGGGACAGCCTGTTTTAAAGATGTCGCCTGCTGACAGCGCTCAGGTGTGTTGCCGTGGGAGCGTAAAAACTTTCCACACATTTAGAAAATAATGAGGACTTTTAGGAATCGCGCTTATCTGGAAAACAGGAAGAACAGGAAGCACGCGACTCGGATCAGGCTTATCGTTCCACTGTCCGCAGACCAGATTAGATAAACTCCACTCACAACAAAGCACTCAGATTCCTGCCACGGGCGCCAAAACATTAAGCACAAGCAAAGACAGGCGGCAGAAAGTCACGTGGCAAAACAAACAAACAGAGTGAGATGAAGTCTGATAAAAATATAATAAGACATGAAAAAAGCTCTGTGAGCATGAAAGTGTGCAACACACAGAGCAAAGGACACGTGTGTGACACACACACACAGGTGGATGCCCCGCCCCCTCAACATGCAAACTGGAGTAGTTGGGGATCGAACCAGAGACCCCGCGAGGGGTCGCTGACCCTCTTCCTCATGGAGCCAGGGTCACACTGACCCTCTTCCTCACGGAGTCAGGGTCACGCTGACCCTCTTCCTCACAGAGCCAGGGTTACGTGCAGTGAATGACACTAAACTGATTCCTGAGGTCAGAGGTCGCACGTGTTTCTGCTCGTGTCGAAGCGCGTTGTCACGTCCGTCCTCTGCTCTTTGGAGGATTTTGAGGACTCGTGAACATCGGGGCTGTTACTGACTGATAACGAGCGTCCTATCTGAGGCCTTTGTCGCACACGTTGCACGCCGTGGCTCAGGTGCTGAGTGTTGCTGCTCACAAAGAGCGTGCCGCACCAGAAAGCTCGCTGTCATTGCTTTGGTTGAGAGCAGTTTGCTGCGGTTGCCCGTGGTTTGCGTGAAAGCTGACTAATGGTGACTTACAAAGAGCAGCACCGACCACAAACCTCGGCGGTCCCCCTTCAGACTAAAAGCTGTGCTTTCCCTGCTGAAACCAGTGTAGATGGTGAGACTCTTACTTTGAAGGCGAACGGCCTCACTGCTGCTCGGGCAGCGGGAAAGTCTTCAACGTGAAATACAGGCTTCATACTTTCCCCAGGAAACCATGGTTACCAGGAGGTCGCCGACCTATGGACGTCGGTCTGTGTGTGACTGATATCACGCCCCTGTGTGTGTGTGTGTGTGTGTCTGTGTGTGTGTTTATGTGACTGAGATCACGCCCCTGTGTGTGTGTGTGTGTGTCTGTGTGTGTGTTTATGTGACTGAGATCACGGCCCTGTGTGTGCGTGCGTGTGTGTGTGTGTGTGACTTAGATCACAGCCCTGTGTGTGTGTGTGTGCTTGTGTGTGTGTGTGCGTGTGACTGAGATCACGGCCGTGTGTGTGTGTGACTGAGATCACGGCCCTGTGTGTGTGTGACTGAGATCACGGCCCTGTGTGTGTGTGCTTGTGTGTGTGTGCGTGCGTGTGACTGAGATCACGGCCCTGTGTGTGTGTGACTGAGATCACGGCCCTGTGTGTGTGTGCTTGTGTGTGTGTGCGTGCGTGTGACTGAGATCACAGCCCTGTGTGTGTGTGTGTTTGTGTGTGTGTGTGTGCGTTGACTGAGATCACAGCCCTGTGTGTGTGTGTGTGTGTGTGTGTGTGGACCCAGGGATTACACAGACCCATTTCCTTGGCTATCTTTGCTTCTTGCTGTCCTGTTTCTATAAATAGGCGGGTCCAGGAGGGCGACGCAGCTCTAAGCCAATGAGCTCAAACTCTCACGTTCTCACTTCAGCTACGCCTCTGCAGGCAGGTGAGCGTGTTATCTCAGGTTAGTTCAGGCTACCTGGGGTTGTTTCATCAGCCGTGCGGTCAGTACCCGATCATACCACCAGATGGCAGCACAGTGTCGTAGCTGCTGAGCTGACGGAGGAGAGAAGAAGCTGGTGAGGGAGCGTGGCGCTGCACTGATGCAGTTATGAATCTGATTTGTGTGACTTTGTATTTACTGCTTACATAATTAGTTTACTCAGCGTGCTCTGAAAGCTGATCGCTCACTCTCGCCTGCTCCGGCTCAGTTTTCCTCGCTGTGAAAGCGGAGCAGTGGCGCTCCTGAAGCCGGACGCCGGCATTATTTAAAGGGAATCCGATACGGAGGAGTAAAGGAGGAAGAGAGGAGGCTGCTCGGGTCCTTTAGAGCTTCATTTAACCTCGTGCACACCATCAGATCAATACAGCAAACATTTCTCCTCCGCTTTATGTCCGAGCTCCAGCAGAGCGTAAACGACCCAGTGACCAATCAGAGATGAGCGTTGCCTTACCTGCAGCTACAAACCTGTTTTACTAGCATGCTGAAGCGTCACAGGAAGCAGCTGCACCTTTCTAAAATCTGCCTCCTGGTGGTGAGTTTAATGTTTACGCTGGGTGATTATAGAAAGTAGCTTTAAAGGACGAATCAGACATAATGTTACTGTAAACCTTTCTCTGCCCTGGTTCGGGCGCAGAGCCACTGATTTCTCCAGTTTGAGATTAGAAGCCCAACCCAAGCCTTTAATTCCAGCTCTGATCATCACTTTAACCACTTACAGCTGAAGCTTTTTATCTCATTCATTTTAATCCTGACGATGAGAAAGGAAACCGTCTGGGACTAAAACAGAAATGCAGGTTAACCTTTTTAAATTGCATGTCTTAACTTAATTATGTCTGTTTCTTTGTTTTTATGTAAATATTTGAACGAAATCACAACATAATTTCAGTTTTTATTAATTTATTAGAAATGGCCCACCTGCAGTACCTTCACAGCCCTCTGGAGGGCTACGGTTCACACGTTGGAACCACCAGAGGGATTATTCAAGCACAAAATATAAAAACATCGTTTCTACCCGCTTCTACTTCTTAGCAACGTGCTTTATTTATATATGCGTGTTTTACTGTGTTTCTGACCGTTTGACTTTGATCAGCTGTTCGTTCATGTCAGAGCTGCTGCTGGAAGGACCTGACGCAGCGGCGGCTTTAAAGGAGAGGAAGACATGAGCGGTGGAGGAGCTCAGCGCTGGCAGTAATCTGCTGAGTGAGGAGGTCGATGATCCGGCTGCAGCAGGAGCCGCTGATCTTTTAAGCCTCTTCCAGGTTTCAGGTCTGTCTGCTTATGTAAGCGCAGCATCGGCGAGGACGTCGGGAATGCACGACCGGGACGTTAAATCAGCTCTGGAGGACGGAATAATGCCGATGACTCAAAGTTTAAATGAACAAAAGGCACACAGTCTGCAGTCCCTCTGATGTCCAGCAGAGGCAGCAGTGAGTCAGTCCCATAAACATGTTTGCAGGCTGATACACAATCATTTAAAGTTGACATTATTAGAGGCGTGGCCTGTTTGAGCTGACTTTGGGTCCCTTCATCAGGAGGTCATGTGACAGCTGCGCGCAGTCACGTGGTCTGAAAGTTTGTTTGCAGGTATATTTTAAATCTGTTATTTAATAAAATGACATCGCTCCGGTTGCCATGCTGCTCAGAAACGACAAAAGCAAGAGAAGCTGATTATTTGACGACGTCTCATCATCTAATTAGTGGCGGCAGCGGGACTCGGGTTTACCTCCTTGTGGAGGAACAATGAAGACAAAGAGGAGCACGCTCAGTGGATGTTTGGACAAATTAACATGCGGCCCGGCTTCCTGTTTTTCTTTTTTTTTTAAATTGCATCCATAATGAAGCAGCGGCTGGGCCTTGAAGTGTTAATGAAGAGTATTCTGGGATGTTGGAGTGGGGCCGGCGGCTCCATTCATCTCCAGGTGATCACAAAAGGACGCCAGAGCGGCGGCTCCCAGGCGAGCCGGTCCGGGATCGGCAGCTCGGCCCGTCCTGCAGCGCCGGGCACCGTGACGCTGCTCTCAGATCAGATTAATCTGCTGGGTTATTTTAAAGCAGTAGCAGCTTAGTGCCTCCCTCCTCGCTCTGCGTCTCAGTGCGTCTGTCCTCTTCATCCCTGCAAGACTGCCTGACACCTCCGCTCAGGTTGTATCGAACTCGCCTGTCGCCATCTGCTCTTCCTCTTTAGCTTCTCGTGTTTTTGTGGTTGTTTAGTTGTGTGTTAAGCTGCTGGACCACCTCAGCTGTGTGTGCCGTTAAATCAGTGGCAGATTACCCTCGTTAGGCTTCTGTTTGCTCCAGCAGGTGTTTTTCCTGTCCTGCTGCTTCTTCTCTGCTCTCAGGAACTCGTGTGTCTGCTGTCCCGGTGCTGTACGCTCACACCAAAGTGTCTAACGGCTGTTTTTTCCACCGCTGGATCTGTGTGATGTCACAGAGAGGGGCTATTCTTAAACATGCACGTTGTAACGTAACAGCGTGAGGACAGATTTCTATTTAAAGGACACTTTGCAGGAAGGATTGGCCAAGCTGAAAAGTGCGACAGAAACAGGAAACTGTTCACCTTCACCTTCGTAAAAGCTGTGCAGCGCTACAGACACAGCTTTTACTTTGAAGGGGAATGGTCTTCGTTTCCATGGTTTCAAGGTTCAGAGAATAAACGGCGAGCGTTTGAAGACAAGCTGCAAACTACGGGAACTGCGGGATGTTTACCTCTTTGTGACCGGTGTCCCCCAGCAACCATTTGCAACCATTTCTACTCAGCAAGAGTAGAAAGAAACTTGGAAAATAACGAGTGTTCAGAAAAACCAGCATGGCGACAGACAAATACCAACGCTCCAGCTTTAAAAGCTACCAGACACGATGTCAGGATGTCTGTGTCCATCTTTTATATACAGTCTGTGATGGTTTGAAAACGTGTGACACAGCAAAGCAGCGACCCCTGACCTGATCCTGACCTCACGCATCAGGCTTTGGTTACTGGAAGCAGCTGTGATCTGCTTTCTGTTTCTGTGCGTTTACTGACAGCAGCAGATAAACTTGTCTGTTAAACTCCTCCTCACTTTCACTCCTCTGCCTTGCCTGTTACCTGTCTGAGCGGTCAGGGGACCCAGCCGGCAGTCACACAGGTAACGTGACACCGAGGCAGCAACAGGTGATCAAACGCTCGAGTACGAGTTCCAACACGCGAGCGGAGACGTGGACGCAGTTACTGCTGCAGACGGAGGATTTCCCTGTTGCTGCACATGAATCGGCTGATAAGACACGTTCACACAGCGTACAAGTCAGAATTTAACCTTCTGCACAGGATCAGTAAAAGAAACCAGTCTCCTCATTTTTATCCTCTGGCAGAACGTGACCCAGTGACGTAAACTCCCCCAGCGACCAATCAGAG
The DNA here is from genome assembly GCA_015108175.1 of Pelvicachromis taeniatus. Taxonomy (NCBI): domain Eukaryota; kingdom Metazoa; phylum Chordata; class Actinopteri; order Cichliformes; family Cichlidae; genus Pelvicachromis; species Pelvicachromis taeniatus. The sequence goes on along the minus strand of VURO01049536.1, from coordinate 31,998 downwards.
GTCAGCCCCACCTTCACCTGAGGCTACACACCTTTTTTACGGTCTCGTGCCACGCTGTGACTCTTCATGCAGCATGCAGAGCCACGCTGCATGTTTCAGTAAAGTTTCAGTGACGGAGGAATTTAAAGTCAGAGTATAGGGAGCTGTAAACGCCTGCCCCCTGGTGGTGAGTTTAAAGTTTGCACAGGGTAATTACAGAAAGTACCTTCTAAAGGATGAAGTGGTGATGGTATGAATAAACATTTTTATACTGTGCTCCCACTTTAAACCTTTTCCTGCCCTGAGGAAGCTAAAAACAGCGCCCTCTGGTGGCTCTGCACCACCTACAGAAACACAGTTTAAACAGGTGACTTCTCCTCATGCACAGGTGTTATGAAGGGGAAACATGTGGAACATGGAGGCTGACTCACTGCTGCCTCTGCTGGACTTCAGAGGAACTGCAGCTTCCTGTTGTAGTGTGGTTCTTCCTCCTGATTTCTAAAGCCTGGCTTTGTTAAACCGTGTTTTCCTTGTGATGCGACAGCAGAGAATATCTGCTCTGTGCAGTGAAAGCACCGTCGGCTGACAGCTGTGTTTGGATCAGCGAGGTCGGCATCACCGTCTAATTACCGGCTCTGTTATTGTTGTTTAGAGGGCGAGAAGCCAGCAGGTAGTCGTGGCGGTAATTACCGCTGTTGTGTGTGTCACAGCGGCGATGACAGCTTCCTGTTGTCGTGCCGCTCCCTGTGGTGAAAACCCCACACTCCCTCTCTACCTCATCTATAATTCATGCCGCTCTGGTCCTGGCGGGTCAGGCCGGGAGTGTAACTCGAGCTCATCTCCACACAGTAGGCAAAGGTCCCATCAGAGGCCGGCGTGTGGCACACCTAGGCGTTGAAGGTTCAGGTGAGTCAGAGAAATGAGCAGTGTGACCGCACGGCCCGTGAAAGCCTGCAGGGCCACTAAATCGAGCCGGGGGCAGGAAACCTGCCTCACCTGTGCACTTCCTGCTGTCACAGCAGCGTTTGTGATGAGGAGCATTTCAGAAATGTTACTGATTCTATAACCGCGCACACACAGGCCTAACATCCTGAAAGCACACGAGTACATCCGCGTGCCGCAGTGCGTGTGGGCGGTCCTGGTTCTGCTCGCCACCGTGGGTCATGATCCATGACCACCATCACCAGCTGAGCGAGAGGCTGGTCTGAGAGGAATGTGGTGTTGTTGTTGCAGATTTTATGGATTTCAGTGCGTCGTCTTCCTCTTCATCTGTTCTTGTCTACGTCAGTGTGACCCTCCAGCAGCTCATCATCCTCTGTTCTCGTCATCATTAGTGAGGAAACGCAATCCTGTGATTGGTTGAAAGATGCTACAAATGCATGGAAAGCATGGATTACTGTTTCAAAATGTGGCCTAGATAAAATAGTCTTAAAGGATAAAAACTGGACTTGACTGTCGCTCCAGTTTAAAATCCTCTGCCAGGGGTCTCAAATCAACGTCTGCTAGGACCAAACACAACCACCTCTGATTTGCTTAAATTACAAGTTTTTATATCTTCTGGACATGCAGGACGTGGTTTAATAGAGAAGGCATCTCTCTGCTAGTCCATGCCTTCTAAGGACGGTTCCCAAAGGCTGTAAATACAATGAAAAAAGCAGAGGCCCTAGAATTGAGCCAAACTTAACACTAACGGTTCTGTCAACCAGTTCAAAGCAGTACCACAGATGCCTGCAAGACGGCATAAACGAGACAGTAAAATGTTGTGGTCTACAGTGTCACATGTGATTGGTCAGCAGACTGGAAGGCTTCCAGAAAATCAGCGCCTGAGTTTTCCTGTGCAGATGGATATTTGTGCGAATGTCATTCATAGCTGGGTGGTCCCGCAGCCGGTCTGTGCAAAGGCTTCAGGCACTGTGGCCGCTCAGGTCCTAGATCACTGAACACTGGCAGGAGGCCTCAGACTCATCCTGCAGCAGAAGCCTGGAGCAGTCACACTCGATTCAGGTCGGCTGGAGTTCGATCCCCGGCTGTAAAATCTCAGGGCAAGGAAGTCAGGTTGGACTGAATGAGTAAGAAAACACTTTGAAAGGTTTTGTATGCACCACTCCGTTTACCAAGAGGAGCAGACAATGGTCCGACCCAGGAAGCTCCTCCAAGAAGCCAAAGAACCAGAGTTAGTTAGAGTTCATCGACTTCGCCAGCAAAACAGATAAACTTCAAACAGGAAGTGATCAGTGCTAGTCTGAGAAAAAGTAAAAAGAAAATCCAGTCATGGATATCGCCGTCAGGAGCAAATCGTTCAGGATCGTCATCAGAATATATCAGAACCAAGAAGATGATCGCAGAAGATTCACAGGGTTAAACTTAACGAGGCCGTTCCAACCGAAATGTCGTTTGTGTGTTTAGGAAACATGTCAGCTGGTGTGCTGTAACTCTCATCACTGGCAACTCCACTCAGGTCTGAGGTAGAGACGTCTGCCGCCAAACAGAAAAGCTTTGAGCATAAAAATGTTATTAACAAATATACAAAAGTCATGTGGCTAAAGCATAAAGCTAACCTAGCCTAACCTAACCAGCCCGGTGACCAGTTATCAGAGACTTCACATGGCAGATGCATGTTAGCGCGTTGGTTTGAAAGTTAACATCTTCTAGTTTCTAAAAACATGCTTGTTTAGTGTGGATAAGAAAATAAGGATGATCGATGTGACCGACCAGTTGAGGAGGACGGCGACACTGCGCGTCACCTGAGGACGCCATGTAAGGTTCGAATGTGAGCTCGTTCTCAGAAAGCATCGACAGAGCTGGTGCCAGCTCATCATGTTCCAGATCGAGATACTGAAAACACAAACACAGCTCCGACCAAGAAATGCAACACGCTGCAGTCGCCCTGGGGGTGGCCACGCCCTCGGGATGTTGGCCTCACCACCCAGAAGTCTGGTTGCTGCATGTAACAAAGATGAAGCTGCCTAACAGCGATGGGGGCTCCTCCTGCCCGATGAGTCTGAGCAGACCTCCACTTTGACTTTATTTTGTCAAAACATGACTCGTCTTAGTTTTCCGTCACTTCCTGAAGCGTTTGCACGACCCTGCAGGTAAAGCAGCGCTTTTCCTCTCTAAGTCCAGACCGCTCTGCGCTTCATGCTAACTCCTCTTTACGTCCAACAGCCACCGAGAAGCCTCTCAGACGTCGGCCTCATTGCAGTGTCCGTAATGGACACCTTTTTCCGGCGTCACTTTAAGAGGAAGGACGCTGCTCTGCAGGAGGATGCGGGGTCCAAATCCTGCCGCCAGCGGAGGCCCAGCGTCGCCGTGCCCACCAGCAAAGCCCGCCGGAGGTCCACTGTCGGCATGCCTTCCTCAGCTCTAGCCCAGCGGCGTCGCTCCAGCGTCCAGCCCCCGTCAGGGTCGCTGTGTGCAGGCGGGGGGCGTCTGGCAAAGACGGACTCACGCAGCAGGTGGGTGGGGAACGTTCGCAGGCGCTCCAGCACTACCACCCCCAACCTCAATCCGAGGTTCGCCGTTTGCCGGAGGAAGGTGGGGAAGCTGCGGACCATCGACACCCACCTGCTGGGGCCGTCCATGCTGCTTGCCAGTCTGATCCAGATGGCTGAGGAAGATGAGGAGGAAGAGGGGGTGGGGGCGGGGCCGCTGGCTGAAGAACAGCAGGTGGAGGTGATCAGCAGCGCCAACAACAGAAGGAGATTTTCACGAGCCAGCAGCCTCCTCTCGGATGGCGACGACAACAGCAGCCGTTTCTCCACCACTGACGACAGCCAATCAGAAGCCAGCCAGCTGTCAGAGGTGGAGCGGTTGGCTGAGGAGGAGGAGGAGGAGAACACCTCCTGCTCCCCTGATGCCCACTTCTCCCGAGCCTCCAGCCCGTCCATGTCCTCCTCTGCCACACTAGAGGTGATGAAAGAGACTTCCCGGCTGCCATCGCCTTCCCGCCCGCTGATCCGGGCACCACGCTGCCTCCGCAGGAACTCCTCCCAGGTGTTTACGGTAGACTCCTCCCCTTACGGCTGCTGTCGCACCTCCAACCAAAGGAAGAGGAGAAGGATCTCCACCATCTCCAAAGCTGGGAGCCCCTGGCCGGGGAGAGGCCCGCCACTGCCCTGCCGCAAGACCTCGGTGTACTACCTCAACCACCCGGGCTTCTACCGGGGAGCCGGCGCACTGAGCCCGCTGGGGCCCCACGGCCATGACTCTTGCCTGGAGAACTGGAGCGCCTTCCTGCTGTACGTAAAGCGGCTCAGCGGGCACTGCGGATAAATATCAGATATTCAAAATATTTCAAACTGACCTGCTCATTTTAATTTCAAAAAACAAAAACAAATCCATATTTGAAAGAACAAAACTATTTCCCACTTTCAAAAGGCTTCAGGTCTTTTTAGCCCTTTAAACAAAAATATGTATTTAAAAAAAAAATTTTTTTCAGGGGATTAAAAAGCCTTTTCGGAGGCATCTCAGTGTCAGCATTTTTGAAACTGTCCCACTCTGAATGTTCGAGGGTCTGTGTGGAAAAAACTGACATGAAAATATTATTTCTAAAATCTTTAAAAAAAAAAAGAATCAGGGCGGGGCTTCTGCGGCCCTGGGGCGCGGCAGGTAGTCCAGCACAGCAGCGTGGCGTGAACTTTGTCTGCGTCATTAATACGTGATAAAACCGTGGGCGTGGCCTCATTTAGCCGGTGCGTCTTTACCCCTGAAATCTATCCTGAATGTCTCAAGTGTGTTCAGATCACTCACATGAATACAGCCGCTGTGTGTTTATGAACACATCACAACCTGAATGATCTAAGCGAACAGCCGAGAGGAGCAGACACTCGTCCTCCAGCATCGCTGTTCTCTGAGCGTTCTCGGTTTTCTGAAGGTTTTATTAACGCGTCAGAAAACACCAGTCTTTTTCTGAAAGCAGAGCTGCTCCTTCAAAGCTCTCCTGGTCTCTTGTCTTTGCAGGAAAGCCATCTCGAAGTCGGGCGTGCAGCACGCCGGGACTCCGGCCAACGTGTCGACGTCTGGTCCGAGCGAGTCGCCGCAGGAGCCGAGCAGCACCGTCGACTGGAGCGTGAGTCGCCTCATCAGCTCGCTCTTCACATTTAAACCGTTCCTCCAGAACTAACACGTGTCTTCTGGTACAAACAAATATTTGATCAGATCAGTAACGAGAGCCTCCCGGGTAGTTTTGGGGTGATCCACCACCTTCCTCATCCTCACCTCGTGGAGCTACAGGCCGAGGCGACTCACGGTTTATATTCCTAACATTTCTGAATAATCACACCCACAGCTTCACCTTCTCACCGAGCTTCCTGCTGACAGTCTTATTCCAGCCTCATGCAGGTGTGCAGTAATCAGCATGCACATAATGAGCTTCTGTGAGTGATTGTAATCCACGTGCACACAGCTAATCTGTGGGAGCCAGGGTTGTTCACTCAGTGATGCGCACTTGTATAGCTTTTTGGTTGATTTTCGCTCCCTTTAAAATAAAACACCACTGTTCATTTCTCTGAGCAGGGATCGATTCATTCACTGTAGCTCGCTATGAGGAACGTGACTTTGCAGCTCGCTCCCTGCTGTCGCTGTGCACATCGGTCCTGGTCACGTTTCGTGCTCCTGATTTTCACCTGCTGTGTTTCTGTGGCAGGATAACGCCCAGTACGGGGACCACATCTGGTTTGAGGCCAGTGTCTCTGGAGACTTCTGCTATGTTGGAGAGCAGTACTGCATTGCCAAGTCTCTGGTGAGTCCCTCCACCGCCAGGGAAAATGCTTTTCTTTACTGATGATGTCAGTTTGTGTTAAACAAAATGCACTGATTGAGTTTGAAGGATTGAGAGGATGACATTGAGGGAAGCTGCACCTTCTCTTCCTCAGACTGTCACAAAAACACTTTTCAGTGTTCAGATCTGTAAATCATTGATTCCAGCTTTTAGATTTAAATTATGACAATGAGTAAATCTGATGTTCGTCTGCAGCAAACAGACAAAGCGAGGAAGAAATGCGCTGGGTGTAAGATCTCAGTGCACAACGTGTGCATGGAGCAGCTGGAGAAGGTACAAGCTCTGCTTTGGATTAACGCCCTGGGTGTTTCCTGTTTCCTCGCCTCACGTCTCTCCTGTGTTCAGATTAATTTCAGGTGCAAGCCGTCATTCAGGGAACCCGGGTGTCGAGCCGTTCGAGAGGTCAGTGGGAGCAGATTCATTAAAGCCTGAATGCTGTGCAGAGACGAGTTCTGTTAACGAGCTGTTGTCTTTCAGTCCAACGTCGTCCGGCACCACTGGGTCCACCGGAGGCGCCAAGCGGGCAAGTGTCGACAGTGTGGGAAGGTGAGCGTCCGCTCGCCTTCAAACGTCTTTTTTGTTGTTTAAGTCGAAAAATGAAACCAAACACAAACAAACACAGAGCAGAGAAGAAAACGGGGGGGCTTTAGAGGAGCTGGCTGTAAGGATCACTGTGGTGGCACAGAAAGATAAAAACAGCCTCTGATATCAAACTGATGTCAGACGCATCAAGCTTTAGGAGCTGAGTGCGACTCGCGTGCTTCGTTTGAGGATATCAGTGAAAAATAAAACGAATAAATGACGGCTTATAAGAACCAAGAAGCGTGGATGATGAAGACTAGACACAGGAAGGAAACGCAGAAGACGAGATACAGGTGTGCTGAAGTGAACCTGAGTCCTGTCTCACCCACAGGGCTTTCAGCAGAAGTTTGCCTTCCACAGCAAAGAGATCGTCGCCATCAGCTGCTCGTGGTGCAAACAGGCGGTGAGTGCTCGCTTTAATCTGTTCAGGTTCAAAGTTCACTGAGAAAAGCTGATGGGCCAGACGCAGACCGTCCAAGTCTGAACTGACGATTGTGCAGGTGCTGAATGAAGCTCTCAGGTGACTTCCTGTCTGTTTCCTGCCACAGTCACCTCACTTCCTGTTTGTGTTTCAGTATCACAACAAGGTGACATGCTTCATGCTGCAGCAGATCGAGGAGTGCTGTTCTCTGGGTGCTCACGCCGCAGTCATCGTTCCGCCCACCTGGATCATCAGGGTCCGCAGGCCACAGGTATACACACATTCTCGTTTTGATACCTTAGTGAGGCCATCTAATTGACATAATGGTCTCCCTAGCTGCTAACCATAACCCCCAGCCTAAACCCGACTGTAACCTGACCTGTGACATGACACTAAAACCACATTTTGAGTCTCAAAAATACCTTCAAACTCATGGGGCTGGGGTTTGGGTCCCCATAAGTGACTGTTGGTCCCCATAAGTACAGTAGTATAGTATTTTCTGTCCTCACAAAGATGTCTGAACATGGCGCACACACAGCCGGTGATGACATGGTCTCTGTCCTGTCTGCAGTCATCACTGAAGTCAAGTAAGAAGAAGAAGAGGACGTCACTGAAGTGCAACAAGGCGAGCAAGAAGGGCGGAGAGGTGAGGAAGTGACATCATCATTGTTTTGATCCTGAGAGAAGGATCCTGACAGCTGATTGGTGGAAGCTGTTAGAGGTCAGACTGAGAGCTCTGAGGGTCACGTCTGTTCACGGCGTTGGCGCTCACGCTTTAACCTTTCATTTGGTTCTCAGGTCCAAGATGGCCGCTGGAAGCCCTTCATGGTGAAGCCCCTCCCCTCTCAGCTCATGAAGCCTCTGCTGGTGTTTGTGAACCCGAAGAGTGGCGGGAACCAGGTACGGTCATCCATTCACAGAAGCAGGAAAATGACCATAATGCACTGCACAGTGAACCCAAAACCATCAGACGCAGAGCGGCGCCGGGAGGCTTCTCACCAAACACCCGTTTCTGTCTTCTCAGGGAGCAAAGATCATTCAGTCCTTCATGTGGTACCTGAACCCACGGCAGGTGTTCGACCTGACGAAGGGCGGGCCCAGAGAGGGGTAAGACCGCCCACACGCATCCTCTGACCTCTGACCTCACCACTTCAGTTAGATCAAGCAGATCGTGAGGCAATGAGGATAAACTTGACATTATAACAGTTTGGCATTGTAAACTCAGCTGCTGTGTTAACCTTTGACCTTTAGTGGTGGTGCATCATGTTCTTGGGATACGTGATG